>VWYH01003685.1:1417284-1503970 GCA_013399365.1 Pampusana beccarii | reverse complement strand
ACAGCAGCTCCGCGCCCTCTTCTACGCGCTGCCCCCCGGCGAGAGCTCCTTCCGCACGGTGGAGGAGGTGCCTGACTACGTGGAGAAGGTGAGAGCCCCCTCCCTTTCCCTCCCCTCCCCCGGCAGCAGCCTTGGCCGCCCCCTCCGCTCAGCCTGCGCGCAGCTGCAGCCCTCCTTTTCTCAAAAGGCACAGGCGGCCCAAGGAAGCGATGTCAGTAAAAGGGCACCTAAATTACGATTAAATACCTTGGCTTTCTTTGCTTTCACTCCTGGGCTGTCTGCAAGTTGCCTGTGTAAACGTGCACTCTGTTTTTAATGTATTTTAAATGAAGGTTGAGATGCTTTCCCCTGATACCAGGAGCTAAAGTTTTCAGAGAAGCACCCCAAATATCTGAGGGTTGATCCTAACGTTGTCAGCGCTGCTGGATGTAGTGACAGCAAATGGAACTGAGTAAACCAGAAAACTTGATACTATGTTTGGCTATTATGGTTCTCAAAACAAGCAAAAAGTCAGGTCTCTGTGCCCTGACAGCAAGTGCTACAAGCTCAAAGAAAGAAAAATAGAAATTAAAATAAAAAATAAAGATTGTTTAAGAGAATGAGAACAAATATTTGTGTTGGGACAGTGCTGTCTCCTAAAGCTCCAAGGCAAGAGTACAGGGGTCAAGGATGAGCACTCCCTTGTCAGCAGGCAGCGCACATCCCTCCCTCCCCTCCTGCCCTGCCTGTTTATCAACTTCCACAAAGGTACCTTTGCTCCCTTCTGTCCTACCTATTGTACATACCTTGGTGCCCAGCTCCTGCTGAACCTGGATCTGATGTGAGCTTTTTATGGAGACAGCAAATAAACACCATTTTGCCCTTGTCAAAGTAAATTCAGTCCAGCTTCACTGAAGATCCGCACTTTTTACAGAAGGTCCTGTTAGCTTTGACTAGCTCCTCTGCCAGGTAGACCCTGGAGTGCTGTGCAGCAGCTGCTGTTGCGCTGCACTGGGGGTGTCGTGGGTTGCGCAGAGCAGAGCAGCACCATCAGCAGCTTTCTAGGCACGGCAGTATGCAGCAGCCCCTCGCTGCTGGCTGTTATCAGCAAACATTGCCCTTTTGGACACGGGAAGCGGACAGCTGCTGCAAACCCAGCCTGTGTGTGCAGTGTCTGTCCATGGACTGCTTTCCTGGGGCGTTTTGCAACTAAGCTATCGCGTCATGATCAAGGAAGACTGTCTAGAGCTTAACTGTTTTGACTAGTTGGCTGATCTCTTCCTCCAGGTCTATTGCCTATTTCAATCCCTTTTACTGTTCCCTCATTTCTAACTGAGTATCATTCACTTCCTTGCCAACAGCATTCTTTAACATCCCTGGGCTTTCTTTTCCCATGCAGACCTGTGCAATATTCAGCTCGGACCTTGGCCAAACCTGGAATTTCTTTTACTGGGCACACAACTGTAAAAGTTTGCAGAAGGAATCTTAATACTTCTTTGCGTTGTAAAAGTGCCTGCAGGATTCTGCCGTTGTAGAGCACCATTGTGATAAGTCTGCAAGGGAATATATACCTTAAAAAAAAAAAAAACTACACTAAAAAAAAAGGTTTCCCATTATGGTTATATTTTACTGTAATTGCTGTCTTGGGTTAGTTGTAGTAGAATTGCTCCTCTAGTGCTTTTCTTGCCAGAACAGAGCTTTTGATGCATGGTTAGGTGGATGTGTAAAAGTCTTTTAGTGGTATAACTGTCTTAAGTCTATGGCTTTGGTCTGAACTTAGGCAGTGTTCACACCTCTTCTTTTGTCCATGTGCTTGTGGGCAGAAGGTAACCATCTACAGTCCTTCTCCAGCTGCTTGTCACTGTTGTTTATTTGACCTACTAGTCTGGTAACTTGTCTTGGATTGTTTAGGAAACAATTGCAAGAGCAACAAATCCATTGGATTCAGCAGGGCTACATTTAACAGTGACCTGATGAACTATTCAAGGGGGCCTTGGAGTGGTAACCTCTTGAGGTGGTACAAATACAGAAGTGGATGTCCGAGCTCAGCCCAACAACAACAAAAAAAATTCTAGTGTCTAACTGGTAATAAATGAACACCTCAGCTCGAATACTTCACTCTGAAAGAAATTATGATGAGTGTTTGAAATAAACTACTCACATTAGTGACTTCTAAACAGGTCTGGTGTTTTTTTGTTTGTTTCCTGAGACACTGCCTAGAAGTAGGATTGAGATCTCAACTCTGTGATCTATCATGTGTATCAGATGGATGAGGGTATTTCTAGTACATTAGTTCACATGCCTACAGTGCTTGGGATATGTACCTACCAACATTAGGCAGGTGGCAGAACCTCCTAATTGGCTCAAATATTCGTGGTTTTGGTGATCTACAAAACTGAGCACTTTGGTGACTTACCAAACAAATGCACTTCGTGGGAGTAGCTCCTTTGAGCTAGAGTCAGCTGTGCTGTTACATCTGGGCAACAAATGGCAGCAGTGCGTGGAGCAGCTCTGATTTTTGAGAACACAATAACTTCATTAGCTTGTGTGGCGTACTTTCTGGCTGTGGTTTTATTACGTCAGTTTTCAGAGGCAGGACAGCTCCTGGTCCCTGCATCATGGTCTGTATGTTGGCAGAGCTGTATGTGAAGGTCCCAAGTCCTGTTTAAAATATGAACTGATCAGCCACCAGTGACTAGTAGGAAAGCTCTGCAGCAGTGCCCAGGGAAAAGTCACCCCTCCAGCTAATCTCCACAATTCTGGGAAAAGGAGTCTAAATCCTGGACCATAATCATAGAATTTATTTTTATGTGAGCTTCTGTCATACAGAATTTGAAACCCTTGATTTTGTCTTATTTCTAGGAATAGAAGAAAAAGTGTAAGTCAGTTTTATTTTTCTGGAGCAGAACATTGTGACTCTTACAGTGTATACTGATGCTTGCCCTGTCCTTGCACGAGCATCCTCTTTGCTATAAGATCATATTCTGCATGTTTTGTTTTGTTTTGTTTGTGATTTTTTTTTTTGGGGGGGGGGGTTGGTGGTGGTGTTTTTTGTTTTTGTTTTTTTTTTTTTTAATTCTCTCATAATCTACAGATGGGCAGGTGGAGTGCTGCTTTTTGCTTGGTTAATATATTTTTCATGAACAGTAACAACTTCACTTTTCTCTTCGCTGCGTTCTGAAATTATCGCTTGTGCTCAGTAAAGACTTTCATGAGTCAGACTCAGGAAGAGAGAACACTTCCTTCTGCTGAGAGACCCAGGATGAAAGCTTTAAATTTATAATCACTGCTTTTCTTTTTACTCTCTGCTTTTGAGTGCCTAAAGATTAAGTTCACATTTACACTCAATTCACATTTTAGGCTTTGCTTCTAAATAATGAGGCACAGAACCTTCATATTTAGTTTTACATGAAAGTTGAGATTCTTATGTTGTAAGGACCTGGGACCTTAAGAAAACAAATTGTTTCAAGACTTGCAATAAAACCATGAATTTATGCTGAGTTTCAACCTAGAATATTATTTTTTTGCAACTGTATAAAGCAGAAACTGATTTAAAACAGTCCTTTGCATTCTGTAAGAGTTACTTACAAGGGAACCCCTCCTACTCACTGCTCAGAGTAAGACTTTCAAGTTATGGATCAGTTATTCAAGTAAATCACAAGCTAATGCAAATCTTCATTAAGTATTTCTGGTGATGGGTGAAGAGAAAGAAACTGGAAACAGAGAGAGTAAAGCATTTATAGACTGAAAGATTTCAAAAGGGTCTGGCTTCTGTCTCTGACCTGCAATGCCAACAGTGGCTATTTCTTAACTTTGTGCCATTTTATTTGTAAAGAAAATAATTGAAAACTTTTGCAGAGCTACCTATCTGAACAGGTTTCTTAAATGTCTTAATTGTCGTTTTAACTTAAACAAAAAAGGGAAAAAAAATAATGGTTAGGTTAGTGAGATTATTGTCTGTTATACTGACTGTCTTCTTTTTCCTGGACTATTTGTGTTATCCTTCTTCTGTTATAGATCTCATCCTTAGGCTGTAGGTGGTTTGGGACAGGGAGTTCCTATTCCTTCTGTTTGTATGGTATCTAACATGGTACAATCTTGCTCCATGACAATAGCTGGTAGGTGTATGGTTACATAAATAATACATACTAGTCTTAACATAGTTGATCCCTTTGATCTGCTTTGGACAAAGCTTAACATGGGTGTGTGGGAGGGGGTAGTAATTTCTTAGATACTAAGAGATATGCCATAAATCTTTCCTTTTGTAAGCTCCTTGATGGGCAGGAGGTTAAGGATGTCTGAATGTTTCCCTGTCCTCCTTGCTATGACACTCCCTATTTGTGAGTCAAAAAGTGCTGTCAAGTGCTTGGCTGTCTCACAGCTTCAGAGTGGGAAGAAAATATTTAAGGAAGCCAATGGGAAAGAAGTTATATTAGTGCATATTAGTACAAAGTCAAGTATTTTAACTGTTTCAGATGTTCTTAGGTAAGGCGAATTACTACATAGAATACAGGCATTGCATATTTCCTATTCACTATTTTCATTTAATGAATAAAGCACTCCAATTTTTCTGTCCTGAGTCCATTCGATTTGCTGTGCTGCTTCTGCTGTTCTATAACTTCAAACTGCCTGCAGTCTGTGCTAGACCTGGCTCCTAATATTGTGGTCAAACATTTCTTACTTGTTCTAATTAAGACCTTTTAAACTCTGCTGGAATGTACAGCTGTGGTCATCAAGCTTTTTTTGATAAGAATCTGTTCTTTAATTATATCAATTACGAAAAGTACATTAAAAGTCTTTTCTACTTAGAAATGAAGCAGCTGGAGCAAAACAAGGAGTATTTAAATTTTCCTAGAGTGTTTCAATGATTTCAAATGGAAGGTTGTGGGGTTTGGTTTTTATTTCATTCTATATTTATCATTGTTTTCAAGTATCCAAAGATTTACCACCTTATTGTTTTTGGGTGATTTTTAGGCTTTATCCATAGGTCTTCCTTTGCTTTCAAAATTTTTTATACCAACAGTTAGTACATATCCCAAACAGGGTTTTAGATACCTAAAATGCTGTTAAAGAGCAATATAGGAATCTAAATTAAAAAGTGCCACGTTGGTATTAATCTCTGTTCATCTGTTATTGTAACCTAACCCTGGGCTGCTGAAGTTTATGAACTTTCACGTTTCCTAGACGCTATAAATCTCTTGCTGCTTGCATGGTTTGAATCATCCCATTCTTCTTCGACTGAGCAATCTGGTCTATATCCATCTTAGTCTCTTTAGTGTCCCAGCCTGGTAGGTATTCCTGGATCATATCTCACTTGGCAACAAAAATGAGCACCCTCCAAAATGCAATGGCATTTGCAGAGGCAACGTGCTTCTTCCATTAAAATGTTATATAGGCAGGAGCAGCCTCTCTTCCACAGCAGTGCAGTTTGGAGGGTTTCAGTCTGTGGATCTATGTGTGTTCACAGGTCACTTGAAGGGGACAGCAGAAGAGGACTAGCAGGGCAAGTTTGGCAGTGTAATGCCTCCCATAATGGTGCAGAAAGTCTTGCGTTTTGCTAGTCCTGCAAAACATGGTGGGAATTTTATGCCTCGATGCCACAAAGGAGGAGTTGTATGAATGTTTTCAAGGTCATCCAGAAGTTTTCTACAGAGTGAGGGAGGTGGTTGAAGGAATATTTCACGTGCACAGAGGTCTGATAAAAGGGAAATAGCTGTCTCCTATTTTCTTTGCCACAAGCTTTCTGGATTTTGGTGTTGGTGGCTGATATGCTGCCACTGCCTCATCATTCCCTTCACCCATGAAGTGCAGGGACTGTTAGGACTCCAGCATCAGTAAAAAGCATATACTCTTCCACTTACTATTGAATCCTTTTTTCTTGCCTATACTGATGAAAATTTGAGAATAGCTGTAACAATCTTTCTCCACTCATGAAATACATTATTGTCACAATAATGTTACCAGTCCTACCACAAGTCACTTCCATACTTTTCTCTACTGGCCGCTGTTCTTGTGCATTCTCAACCTGCCAGCTGACCTGGGATGCAAGATGGGCAGTGTGAATTGAATCCTGGACTGAAGCAGTGTTGTGAGTGAGAAATGTTTCTGTCTCACTCATCATGATACTTTTATTCAGAAAGGCAGAAAATTATCTTACAGTTAGTACAACCCCAAAGTAGAAAGGAACATTGTATCATTGCTACTTGGTCTGGAAAAAGAACATATTGTATGGCCCACATTGGAATGGGCTGCATGGTTACTGGGTTCTCTGATGAAAACGCGTACAGAGGAGCTGTTGCTATCTGCAGCAAAAAGCATGGCAGCAGAAATGCTGAGTAGAAAGAAACTAACTTCAATATGCCTTTCAGAGAATATTGTTGGATGCCAAATTCAGTGGCTGAACGCATTCAAAAACTGCTTACATATCAAATCAAAAGCAGATTCTGTTTTAGCTTGTGGTTAGAGGAGTCCACAAATGGTGCTGCTCTTACTGATTTACTTGAATATGAGAAATATGAGTTTGGAAAGACCTTTGCATTTTGTTTTGATTCAATTTAACAATTTATGTGCAGAAGATACAAAAGAAAGTAACACGGGAGGAAGTTAGTGCAGTGGATTTATGCGGGTGGTGTGGTAGCCTTGTTCTGGTTCATAAGGTCTATGTGGGGCTTTATCACAGTAGTAGCTAGTAAGGTGCCAGACAACCCAAGAATTACGCGACGACATAAACTGCTGTTGGGAAAGGTGGATCTAATTCTATTTGTGTTGTGACTTGTTTTCTTCAAACTCTTTTTCAGAGTATTCCATTCTTCATTGCTTTTATTGGTCTGGAGCTTGTTGTCAGCTGGTTTCAGAAGCGTAAGCTGTCAGGTCGGATCAATGATGGCATAAGTTCTCTTTCTTTAGGTATCCTCTCTCGACTGCCAGAGTAAGTATATGTGTTATATGAGCTTAAGGTTGCTTTTAATCACAAATAAGGAAGAAAAGAGAATTATATATTGAAGTTGTTTCTAACCCGAAATGATTCAATGAGGCATCTGGATTTTACTTTCCTAAAATGAAGTTGCATAAGGAATGTAAATGTCTTTCTAATCTATAAGGCTAAATATGGTACTTGGAGGGTATTTTCCAGTTCCAGTTATATTCATTTATATTTTATCTTGGCTGTCAAGTTTTGCTGATTCTGAGACTTCAGTTGACTTGATTGTATCTTATGTTAGACTGTATGTTAAAATCTGAGCTTTTTTTTTCATTAAACTTCAGAAAGAAGAAAACAAAATAAAAACAACAAATGCAAACATGTCCATTATTTTCATGAGCCTTTAAAATTGTGTGCATATACCCAGACTGGTAGAATTGTGAACATGCATGTGATCCAAAGTTATTTGAGCTCAGTCACAATATTGTGTTTGACTTCTGTGGATTTTAATGCCTGAAAGAATTGTTGCAAACATAATTACCTACTCTCCAATGTAAAGGCTATAGGATTTACTTGAATTAGTTCATGGTGAACAGAATTGTCTTTTAAAGAAATATCCACTGTGTGTTACTAAATACCTAGTAATAGGGAATCTAGCAAATTCTTTATATAAAAAGCACTAAGCTTTTCAGGAGATCTAATTACTTTTAAGGAATATAATGTTTTAGATTTACCTTTGCATGATATGATCTTCCAGATGGTAGATTTTATTACATTTTTTTCTGTTAGAATGGTATTACATTTCTATTTCCCACATACGAATTTACAGATTACCCTCAAATTGCATATAATCTGTTCATTACATGAATAAAAGCTTCTATTATTTGCATTTGACTATATGGTGTATTTTCAAGTCTTTCAATTATTCCCACAGTCCTTTTTTTCTGAATCCTGCAGTTTTTCAGCCTTCTTACTGTTCATGTCTCAAGTGCACTCCATATTTCAGAAATTACAACATCAGTGCCAAATAATGAAGTCATTTGTTCTCTATTTCTACATGTTGTTTCTCCGTGTACATATCCCAAGTCCTTTGAGCCATCCTTCATCCCTAAATATTTTTTTAGATTTTGTGTCTTACACTCCTCATGCATAGGCAATATGTTCTTATATTCAGCCACATAGAAATACATGGATTGTACATTGGGTCATCCTGAAATAGTTTGAATCCATTAAATGTTGTCTTTGTTACTTAGAGATCCCTGGTTTTTGTCATTGCAAATTTTGCTAAACATCTTCTCTTTTATGCCAGTATATTGAAATAATATATTAAAGGAGCACAGCAACAAAAAAAATTATCCCTTCTGGCAAGTAGCACCCATTTTCTGCAATGTGTAACGCACCCAGTTTGTAATCTATTGAACATTTGACATTTACTTGATTTAAAAAAAAACCAACTTTCTAATCAAGAAAAGTTTTGACAAGTTCTATGTCTGTTTCTTTAAATTCGGTATGAAGACAACTTGTGATAGATTATTTTAGTAATCTGTAGCAAATATCACGGATGAAGCCTTTTAAGGAGTTTGGTAGATAAATAGTGTCACTTAGAGACACTTTCCAAAACTCATCCTATATCTGCAAATAAGAGGCATGAGCTTTCAGTATGAGAACTACTCAAACATAAAGTAATAGCTAAGTTATTGTACTTGAGAATTTTGTGAAACTATTTTTGCACCTAGTGTACAACCTATTCGAACCATTCTCTTGATTTAATTATGACTTGTCAGCATGATCTTGAAGGAGAAATGTTCGTTTTTTCATTATATTTTAAGCTGAAATAAATTAAATATTAATATTTATCAATATGTTAGACTTGTGCATACCAACAGGGAAACCTGATAAAGGCTTAGTCTAGTTTGCCAGCAGCTAATATTGAAGTGGTTCTAATGTTACTTCTTCAACTTAACTCAAATTTTTTAGACAGTCATACACTTCACAGGTTTACCATGCTAAATACTTATTTTTTTAATCTGAAATATTCAGAGCTAAGTTAAACAAGGGGACTGAGATGCACGTAAATTAAGTTTGAATGGTTTTGTGAGGCCTTTTGGCTTTGTTTTAAGAATACTAAAATGCTTCAGATGTACTTATTCCTCAAATAAATGCTTGCTAAGAAAACTAGTGTTGCATGTGTGGAACTCAGCTTTGCAAGGTGCTGAGTACTTTTATTATTTTGGCACTCAGTACTTAGCTGCACAATTTGGCTTATGGGCTATGCAGTTTTCTTTCTAATAAGAATTATTTTGCAAGGCTGTTTTAACTGAGTGAGCCAAATGATCTTTAAGGACACAAACTTCACAGGATTAGGCAAATCTGCAGGATCAGTACACTTATTCATTGCTACACCAGCACAAGAAGTCTCTTCCAGGTCACTTGTGTGACTCTTATGGCTGGAAAGAAAAGACCCTCCTTGGCAGTTCTTTCCAAAAAAGAGTTCTGTAAAGCTTTTAACTTTCTGGCTGAATGTTGTTATTATTATTTAATCACATGTTAATATAAAAATTGTAATATTGACTGCCTAGTGTAACAACTCTTCTGTAAGCAGGAGCTGTGAATAATAGACTGGCTAAAAAGGCTTGAACTGAAAAAAACAGAACAGTTTACCCTCCTGTCTTCTGCTTCCATGGTGTCAAAGAACTGGGTCAGGAAAAAAAAAAGGCAAGAAAAAAAAAGGCACATGCAAAATCTGTTGCTAAGACTTTCACTTCAGTCTTTCCCTTTCAGGCAGAAAAAGGTAGGGAAAGCTGACAGAAACTGCTAAAACAATATTTCAGCAGAACCCGCAGCATCAGGGGAAATAGTAGTGCAAATCATTAACAGCTGAAGGTTAGATTAACACACCATTGATTGTATCCTCTCCCAGGGACTAATTTTCATTTTCTCAACTAGCAGCAATGGTTTGCCACTTCCTTAAAAAATCTGTGGTTGAATCTAAAATGGTGGGCTTCAGCCTATTAGTTAGAATGAAGCTTCAGATGCATCATTGCAAAGAGGTCTTTACATTTAATGAAAAAATTTAGGAGTCACGCACAGACCATATTCAGCCTCCGAGTATGTTTTTCCATTTCACAGTCTGTATAACAGAGGTGCTACATATCTTGAGGGAAAACAGTATTTATTCAGTGTTTCTTACTTCATTGTTGGAGAAAATGCAAATAATGAATTGTTGATATTCATATGCCAAATATTAAAAAAGTAGGTTCAAGAGGAAAAGTCTAATTGGACAAGGCAATGTGTTCTGGTTTTAGGCTCAACAGCATGTAGTAAGTCTAATTACTTTGTGTGTACATATCACCTCTTGTAAAATAGCCCATACCTTTCTTAAATATAATTCTCTCTGCCTTAATCCATGCTGTGCATTCCTCTGCATGTATGAATACTAAATGTTATATTGAATGAAAAGCAATTTGGGGGAAAGGGGGCAACTTGAATTACTAAGCTTACTCCCAGCATCCTAAATGTTGGTGGTTAAAAAATTTCTGAGAACTTTTATTCTAAATAAATAAATAACTTTTCTAACTAACCATTGCCAGGAGACTTGAAATCCTGCTTTAAAAATATTCTCCCAAGAGAAAGTTTATTTTGGGTATAAATATACACTACACAAGTATGTGCATTATTTCATATTGGCCCATTTCTTTTTTTAAAGCAGCAGAACATAAATCAAATCAAAAAGTGTTTGGGGGATAACTGAAGTAGGCATATTTTCAAACTAGTTGGGAAAGTCTCCGTTCCTTATGGTCACGCTCAATTGCCAATTTTTAGTGTTCAACTCTGCAACACAGTCATACAGTGTGTGAGTGTGTATGTATATGTATATATCTAACACAGTTTTGTCAGTCAAGTCTGCAATGAACTCCTATCGAAAGAAAGCATTACAATTTTTACATTATTTGTTTTGGGTTTTTTTTGAAACAGGAGATTAGAGTTCTCTGAAGTGTTGTTGAACATCAGAAAGGAATGAGAAAATGCTTTTTGATTACTTCATGCTCTTATGCATTTTAAGATATCTGCAGATGAGCAATAATTGAATCAAAGGAGTACAAATCCTATTTCTCCTGTAAACCAGTGTGGTTTGTGTTTTTGTTCATAATTTGGATTTTAAGTAATCTTTTTCCAGAAGTTAGACTGAAGGGGCAGTTTCGTGTACATTTTAGACTAATACTGCTGTCAAATAAAGCACCTTTGACTGACTTGTCCTTCTGGTTGCTCATTCCTGCCTCTGCACCTTTTCACTGCTTTAACCAGCATCAGCATTTTTGTCACTCTGTGGTGAAGTGGCCCACAAAGCAAATCCAGCACCCTTCCATCATATTAACCTGCATCAATCCCTACTGTGCAAAATCATGTACCATAACAAAAAACAGGCTTAGAAAAAAGCAGTCAGAGGTTGCAGGATAAGAAATACTAAATTCTTTTGTAGCATTACAGAATTATCCACTTTAAAGTGTAAAATTGCAGTCTGAAACCAGAAATTTTCAATTCTTAATAGTAGCAATATGCAGAACTGATTAAAATAGACTCTGTTCAAATTGGTGCAAGCAGCCCACAACCCTGTGGAGATGGCAGTGTCCTGACAGAACACAAAATACTTGCCTGCATGGATTTATCCGTTAACTGTGTCCTAGTTTCCTGAATTATCTGCTAGATACTTCATGTATGACTGTAGAAAATCATAATCTCCTATATTAGTGACTGCATCTTTTAGAAGAAAATTTGATACATGCAGTTTCTTGTAAATTATATTTTCACTTCAAGACTTATTAGGTAGATTTTTTTTTCTCCACATCTGTTTGACTAGGGCTTTGGACAGATGTTTATTTAGAGCATGGTCAGATGTGTTGCTTCTGATCCAGCTGCCCCCTCAGATCTGCCAACATAACTGCACATTTAATTGCTCCCTAACCTGGTCCTGACAAAGTGATCCAGCTAAAAGCAGAAACAAAAGCCCCCCAAGAACTATAAAAGAGGTGTTTAAGCTCAGCTGCATTCATTTTGACAGAGCCAGGTCAGGGAGCAGCTATGCATGCAATTATGCTGGCAGGTCTGAAGACTGGTAACCACCACACTTAGGGCAGTGATGAGCAGATGGGGCTAAACTGGAAAGGTAATCACTTAACCTGGTTAAATGGCAAGTAAAGCTGACGGGCCATGCCATGCCCCCAAACCAACCTAGCTTCTGTCTACTGCGCTTCTGTCCTTCCTGTACTCATTTATGTAGTCCTCCCTTTTTCTTGTGTTGGTTCAGAATCTCATCTCATCCTGGGCATAGGTGTTTCAGTTCCCTGTAAGAGCAGAAGGTATTTGCTTAAGGCAGAGAGGCAAGTGAGTGGGAATGTGGCAACCAAGAGCTGTATTGGCTTAGGCTCTACTGAACCTGCAGTCATGACCATGCCTGCAGCAGCTATCTATGGCAATTTAAGACACTAGCTGCCAATAGATGTTGCAAAAAAAAAAAAGATTTTAATAGGTAACAAGCCTGAAGAGGCAGAATCTACTCACCGCCCTGTGCCTCCCACTCTCCAAGTAGCACTGGGTAGCCTCCTGGCTGCACTGTCCATATACAGTGCTAATTGTTCCCACATTTTGCCAAAGGTCACAGCCCTTACAGCCGTGTCAGAAGAACAGGTTTGAAATAAGTCACTAATCTTCTGTAAGTAAAGAGTCAGAGTAGGGTAAACAGTTTTGATAAGGGGATAGCGCTGTGCAGTAGGAGCTGGTAACATTTTCAGCAGGCAAACCTGACTATGGAAGGTGTTCTTCTAAATCAGTTCAGTTAAGCTCTTGGCAGTGACTGTCCACATGAACAATCTTTGTTTGGTCTAGTTAGGTGGTTTTGATCTGGCTTCTTGTTAATGAATTGAGTGGAAGAAAATCAGTACCTGTTAGGATAATTAGTCCACACAAGAGCACCTTCTAACTGTATCAGTTTAACATAGTTTTATAAATTGGATGAAAATCATGCTGTGGCTTTGGCCAAATCCAGCTGTGCCCAGTAAGGATGCTTGTGCCTACTGCCTGCTGTCAGCTGCTCATCGCCACCTCCACAATCTCCTGTTGCAATCTCTGTTTCTCTCCGTGGTTAGTCCTTCCCAGGCCTATCAGCAGCATTACCTTCAGTGTTTTAAACTGTAGAATTTTGTTAACTCGGTTCATTTTGTGTGAAGCAGACTGGAGAGCACCCATGTGGGGAAGAGCTGCTGGCAGAGCATGGGAGTACAAATGAGCAGCTCTAGACATCTGGGCATGCATGGAGTGCTACTTGTTGGTGATGACTAAGGAAAGCTCTGAGTCAGAGTTTAAAACTCTGAAGTTTCTAATGAAATGACATATAAGCTACTCAATATTACAAAGAGGATTTAGGAGAGAGACTTGGGAGATTTGGGATGCTCTCAAACTAATTGACTAAACCAACTGGTAGACCCTACCTATGATAGTTCTAGAGACTGCTGTATTTCACATGAGCCTGTCGGGGAGCCAATTACTCTTCTAGGTTGTAACCTCTTACACGGACACAGCTGTTTGCAGAATGCACATTTCTCTACATCCTTAGTATTGCATCATTGCCTTTTTCTATACAGTGGGGCCAGTAAATGGCTCGGGGATTGCCTGTTTGTGAATCTCAGAGCCCAGCTTTGCACCTGCCATGTCTTTTGAAACAAGCTGTAAGTGTTTGTTCTTGGATATTTTTGTGCTCTTCTGTGAAAGTGCAGACTGTGACTCTTATTGAAAATATGATATTAATTAAGTTTAATAGCCTCTGTAGCTCACAAAATATACCGATTTCTCAAACGCTTAAATGTTGTGTGATTTTTATTCCATGTTTCTATATTTTTATTTAAGGTAAATTTTGTCATTTTGCACGCATTTTGAAAAAACTCCAAGGAACTGCTGCCGTGTAGAGTATCCTGACTGAAGCAATGATCTACTAAAAGATGCATTCAGCGTAGATCAGGATGCCACTAGATGGAGCACAGGGGTAGCATTTTTATAGCTGGCCAAACTAGTTTCCTGGGTCAACACCTCGAAGTTATGCAAACAGGAGAAAAATGTTTCATAATGATTCTGTAAATCAGTGTTACAGATCTGAAAACAATAGACTTTCACCACTGTGTATATCATGGACAAAAACAAACTATCATTTTAAAAGCTAAAAAATATGACCAAAGCCCTTCAATATAAATTCTCATGTAAATATTTTTCCTAATTTCATCATTTGATGTGCTATGCTGTTTCTCTTAAGTTATTTCACTGTATTTTTATAGGGCATAGCAACTGTCATCTATTACCAGTTCCTTTGTTCTAGATAAATTCAGAAGAACTAATCTGAGTTGAATATAATACCCTTTTCTCTTTCCTTATTACTTCTGTTTATATGTGACCTTTGAGAATATTATAGGCTTGTTCCTTAAACTGTAATGCAAATTCGCTGACTTCAGTGGAACAACCAAGTAAGAGAGATCAAAATCAAATCCTCTGTTGGAAGAAGGTATTAAGTAAGCATTTGTATTACACTTATATGGTGCTATTTATACTAATATTGAAAAGTCAGGTCTTTTGCCTTTGAGAACACAATGTTCTAGAATCTGCCAGTATTGTGTATCCTGAATTTACTTGAACAGAATTTACTGCCTAGTGTGCTGTGCAGGTATAAATAGGTGTAAAGAAATGTAACTTCCATTCTCATAAAAGAAGAAGAGTAAGCTACAATGACAGAAGCTCAGCTGCACTGAAGTTTTTAGACTAGGATTTGTAATCCTTTAAAGATCACATTTAATTAAATTTACGTGAAGATCTTGCATGAACTTAGGTCAAAAGGTGTTACTGCTATGAACTGTATCACTAAGAGCTGTGGAACTTCTCATGAAAATATTCAAGTTGTGCTGGATTTTTAATTGATTGCTTATTTATGTATAAAAAAGCAAAGATAAACAGCAAGTGACTTGAATTATGTAGATAGAACTTTGACTTAAAAATAAAAAAAGCATAACACTAACTTTTATTCTTTTCCTTCTAAAACCTGTTGTTTCATGTTTTATTCCACCCACTTCAGTAAATTAATATCAGTGTCTTAAATTAGAGAATAATCAGTGAAGTGCAACAGGAATAGGTCTGGTGGAGAAAAGGTCAGCTCTGTCAGACGAAACGTAATGCAATACTGCGTAAAAGCTAGTTGAGATACCAAACTCACCTCCATTTTACTTCATTTTGCATTTGATAGTTTTTCTTCTCCTTGAGCAAAACTGGGGCTTTGCCTTATTTAGGCTAAAATTCTAGAGGAGAAAGCCATACTGAGGAAGAGGAGAAGCTTTGATTCAGCTTTTGTGTCTGGTGGGAACATTTTCTCAAAATGTAGGTGCTATTTCCTGTAATCAAGGGCTTTCCAGAGCCTGATAATCATTTCCCAGCTGTATCATTTTGGTGAATTATTTTTTAGCCTTGGGTTATTTCATGACTGGTTTTGCATATTAAGAATGGGAGAGGATCATATTCATCTTGATGATAGAAAACAGGGAATAGAACTCCCACAGCTCCCTCTCCCTTTTCCTCCACCTTGTGGAAAGTTTGGCTTTGTGCTAAAGCGTGAAAAGAGCCTTGACTGCAGTATGTCAGGCATATTTCAGCTCGATTTGTGTCAACCCTAATAAGTCAGCTGACAAGGTAATAAATTGGGTGTCTGTTCGAGACCTGGCACCTGTACAGGAAATAAAAGGGGATTTCAGTTGCAGGAGGTTTGCTTTGTTTTCCAAATGGACCTTTTCTCAAGGCTCCTCTACCTCCTCCCCCCTTATCCTCTTTACTGAAATCATGTTATCAAAATGTTTATTTCAATTGTGACTGGAGCCAGTTTTTCATCTGGAAAAGCAGGCTCTATGAGTATCCTTGGAAATGGAAATCCTTGTGCTTTCCATTCTGAAACAAAGGCTTACAGAGAATTTAATTATTCATGTATCCTGCTGTGACATATACGGTCTGAATAATTTCAAATTATTGAGAAACTGCCTTTGTTCAACATTTTGAAACTTTACATTCACATAGTTTGAATCAGGCTAGGAGAACTGAATTTATTTAACCCAGGGAAAGGGTATTAGTAATAACTCACTATTTTCAATGATAATATAACCTTGTGACCAGAGTGTCTTAACATGTTTCCCTCTGTGTCTGACCTCCAAGGATGCAAGTCTGTTAATGCCCTTGAGAACTGAGCTTTTGTAGGTCCAGCTGTAGAGCTGTGTTTTTAGCTCAGGGGCCCCAGGTCGGTTCCCAGTGTGACGCGAGCTGGTGACTGCAATAGCGGTGAGAGCAGATGCAGTTACCGTGCGGTCTTCAGTTTTGATGCACGGATCTTCCTCCATGTTCAGGAGAGAGACAACAGCTACTGTCTCTGACCCTTTCGCCTTTCGGGGACTGTCTTCGGCACCATGGAAGAGGTTTCCTAAAACTACCAGGCTCTAAGGCTGATGTGTGAGTCGGAGGAAGCAAAACTTTGAAAAGAGGCAGCTGCCTTTTTTTCCAATTGATTTTCCTCCACCTTTTTCCTCCTTCTGTATCCCATAGGGATCTACCATAAGTAGCTCTTCACGTCCGCATGGGGAGTTCATCTCCCAGAATTTCCTTCTTGGACATTTTTAATTAGATGAAGCGATAATCTTAGCCAGTGGAAGGAGAAGGGGGGAAATGGTTTATTAAAACAGATATTATTACCTTTGAGTAATGTATTAACTTTAGAAACAAGGAGATGAGAACCTTCTCTCAAGATCAAAACAGTTTCCTAGTGCATACTTGGCACATAAAAAGAAAATTTTCAGCAGAAATGTTCAAAATCCAATAATATAACTCTATGCAATGTATAAAATAAGGTTTTCTATATAGTCTGTCTGTTCTAGGATTTATTACTCATTATGCAGATTTGACTAGATGACAAAAGTCTTACTTATCTGTTTCTGTCATGTTCATGATTAAAAACTAACATTTAAATGAGGAAAAAGTTTTCTTATGTTCTCTTCAATATTTTCAAGAAGAGAAAATGAAAGTTATGGAAGAAAAAAAAGGAGCAATATAAACCTTTAAGACTCCAAGTGAACTTTCAGAATCACGATTGAATGCAAGCTCTGGACTTTCCTATCTATCACACTGTAAAGTTGAAAAATACTTAGCTAAGCAACTCTTCTTTCTCAGCATTTCATAGTGATATGATGGATTACTCTAATTTAATTACTGTAATCAACTAGTGTTATTTGCAGTAGAGTTGTGATTCAAGCATGAAGGAAAGAATAAGCAAATTCTGACTTGTACAGCAAATTACATATATAAAAAATGTGTTGCAGGGTTAGCTCAAGTTTTACACCTTGGCCTCAGCCTGTGTGAAAAAAAAAAAATAAAATAAAAAAAGACTTGAGGGTGAAATACTGAAAGCTGATCAAAAATTGAGGAAGTGTACCAGTTCACATATCTTTGGATGTACTGCAAAGGCATTATATGTTAATAAAAGCAAAAGAATAAAGTAAGAAAACAGTACCTAATAATAACTGATACTCTGTGTTGCAAGAGGTGTTTTAAATTTCCTGGTCATTGAAAAGATGTTAAAAAATGCCCGTTTCTTTGTGTTTGAATAATATCAGCTCCCTTCTGACCTGTTGTGAAAGGGATTGAGAATTTATACTGAACTTTACAGATGCCTCATGAGGTGAATTGCAGAAATCTGGTTGGACACATATAATCTTCTCTAAAAATATTTATAGAACACAGCTCTTATGAAAATTAAACATGTTCCAGGTGTGTATGGTCCAACTTCTGGGCATGGCTAAATTGTTTTTGAAGTGGTAGATGCACCTGTCATTGCTAGTCAAGAGAAATTCTTTGTCTGCCAGCTGCTGAAATGAAAGTTTATGGGGTTTGTTGTGTTTTGTTCTTGTCCAAGAGAAAACTGGGATGACTGTAGTAAAGGTAGGAAAGACTTGCAGGTAAATGTGGCAGCTGACTGTGGAAAATGTATTTGTCCTCTTGTTTCTGAGCATTAACTCCTTGTACAGTTTCAGCTTCTCAGGATAAAATGGTGGATGTGATAACTGTGCTCCTCACAGTCTGGTATTGGGAGGTCAGAATTTTCAACTGACTTTATTTTTGGTAATTGAAGAGCAGCACAGAAGCTCAAGATGTTTCCTTCTAGCCTTATTCAAAACACCATTATGGGAAAAGGTGCTAATGCCAGAAGTATAAAATGTCTCTACAAAAACGTGGATGTGACTGCAAAGTTCAGTCATAGCATGCGGGATGGTTTGCAAGCTGAAACAGACATGTTTGCTGAGGTTCCCTCGTGTTTGGTGCAGCTACCTAAAAGGACAGGATATGGCCAGACTGTTTTCAGGAATGTTTCCCAGGTGTGACAAACAAGGCTTTAGAGGAGATGGAGTATATGTCCTATTTTAGTTTTGCAGATTCAAGTATTTTGGCGGCCATACTATAAACTATATAAAAAATAATGTCATTGAAAAAAAAAGGAAAAAAAAATGCAGGGTTTGGGAAAAAGGTACCATTGAGAAGTGGCACTGAGACAAGAATGAGCAGACATGGACAAAGGGATGCATGGAGGCTCTTTTAGCAGATTTCAATGTAAGGTGAAGTTCTGGGTGAACTGAAGTGACAGAAAGGTGTTGGTCTGTGACAGTCTTTCAGCTGAGGTTTTGCAAGGCTGCGACACCAATGTGCAGTTTGCTACTACCTCTGTTGAATTAGTGCCTTGCGGGTGTGCCATTTGCAATCTCCATTTGAAGCTCCCCGAATTTGAATGCCTCAGTCTTCCTCCAACCATTAATATGATGTATAGATTCCTAAAATCTTCCACAACTTTGCACGAAGGTGGTGTTCTACTGGTAATTCTTCTACCACCTTCCCAAAGAAGATACCAGCAGCAAAATGTCTGAGAACTAGATTGATTTTTCCTGTGTGTAGAGATAGTTCTAATGATAACCTTATTTCTGACTGTTAAGCCTTAAATATTTAAGCTATTGATAAATTAAAAAAAAAGGGTATGTGTGACTTTCCTACAGGTATTATCTTTCCCCTACATTTTTCTGCTTGCTGTTTTTCAGAGGCTGCCCCAGTTCAGTTCACAACAGCCTCAGAAATATTTTCAGCAGCACAGCAGAAGAGGGTAACAGGAGGGGGTGTGAGGAAGCTGCTGCAAATCATGCTGCAGACTACTCTCTTCTACAAAAATGGCAGTTTAAATATACATCAATCTGCAGCTGAGGTGCCGTTTCACAGCTACCTCAGCCAGTTCTCCCCTGGGCCACCCCAGTGCCCATGGCCTCTCATCTCTCTTGCACTGGGGTTAACAGTTCCCCATCTGTCCAAAAACTCGCCCAGCAAAACTAAAGCAATTTGTTTGGAGACAGCTCAGCCTCCGAATCAGTGAAATGAGATGGGAGGTACTGGGGCACTGGGGGGAGGGTGTGACTGTGGCAAACCAAATTTGCATTAACCTAAACAGCTGTGTGGAGTTACTGCTGGATCTAGTCTGCTCATCCCAGAGCTACTTTCTTTCTCTTTCTCCTGATCTCAGTACTGACCTGTGTTAGGTCAGGGGTAGCTGCTCACTCCCTGTAGTCCAAGAACTCGGTAGCAATAAAAGCTGCTGTCTGCTGGCTTTCCTGCCTTTGCAAAATCTTTATTTTTTTTCTCCCCATTTCTGGCAATCCTGCCATTTCTCTCAACCAATTGCCCTTTCCCTTCTGTTCAAAGGTGCTGGGCTTTGTCTCCTCCTGCTGCATTTATCCTCTTTTAAAGTGAAGTGATATGCGGAGCAGATTGAAATCTCACTGCTCCCTAAAGTCCTGTCACCTTCCACACCCTTCCTTACAATGGAAATAGTCTAGGTATTTCAATGTCATACATTAGTGTCTGAGTGTAATGTCTGCTATACTTCAGTCACTTGTCAGTTAGGGAGGACAGGTTTCTTCCAGCCTCAGAACAGGACCACACAGCACGGGCAGAGCCCAGGAGCACTTCAGCCTTCAAATGTGCCTGTTGCCATAAGACGGGTGGTGAGCGGGTGAGGGCTGGTTTGAAAAACCTCGTTCACCTCGAGCAAAGGTTCCACTGAAGTCAATAGTAGTGTTACTTGACAAAGGTTGCAGAACTTGGAGACTGGTTTTATGTGTTACAGAAAGGGTCGCATCTGCTAAACGGTAAATATTAATATATAGTTAAAAGGGTTTTAAATTGAAGTTGACAAAATTATCAATAAAACTTTTTTAATCTCTATTACAGTGTTTTATTCAGAAGTGTTGACTTAATTAGTTATATCTACATATGGAATAACTACAGACTCTTTGAACTGCCCTGGGACTCGCCATGGACGTGGTATTTGACACTCCTGGGAGTGGACTTTGCATACTACTGCTTTCATCGCATAAGCCATGGTAAGAGTTAATGAGTTTTTCATGTATTAAAATTAAAAAGATATGAATTATTTATTAATAAAACGAGATTTCTTTTCTATACATAATACACTTTAACCATATATAGCCACTCTTCTTTCCAAGGATTAGGAAAGATTCAGTTTGAGCATGGAAAACAGCTTATACATCATACTATCTACAATAAATGCGATTTTGTGAAAAGAGGGAGTATCATTTTGATAGCAGTACCACAGCAAAAGTGGAGTATCACAGGAAAATATTAGGAAGTGTATAAAAATTTAGGGTTAGTGTCCCTATATGCCTCTATGAAAAAGACAGCATAGTATAGATAACTATTTCAGAAGAACCTCATGGATGTATTAAATGGAGGGCAGTAAAAAGCAAGGTGGACAAAATAATGACAGAACAGCTGGCTAACTACATCTATTTCTGTGTGGTTTTAGCATTTTTTTTTAAACATTGTCATTGTCATAGATATACATATATAAATGAGATATTTAAGAAATCCTGTCTGCAATTAACACTTGACTATGTAAATGTGAGCCTTATCTTGGTTTTTTTTTCTCAGAGGTAGCTTTTAACTCTACTCGCTGTTACACATGTGAGAGAGAAAGCACAGTTTAGAAAGGTTTTAACTTTTATGTATTGTAACAACAGAGCCCATGTAAATCATGCCAGTCATTTCTGTACAGATCTATTGTGAAGATGTAATAATATTGATCTCCATGTATCTGATTTGTTACATATTTCTGTTCTATAGTGACAACATATTTTTGCTCTAGCCTTTTATATCCTATCTGAAAATGCAATAACCTTTTCTATCAGTCCTAATTTTCGGCCTGATCTAAACTCCGTAGCAATGAAATAAGAATCTTCTTGTTATTTGAGAGACTTTGGACTGGGCTTCTCAAGGCGGAGCGCCCACGGTTCGCAGAAGCTGTGGGATCCAGTAACGATAGTTTATGTAATGCGCTTTCGGAAAGCGAAAATGTTTTGATGCCAATAGGTTAGCAGAATATATGGAAGTAGGTAAGCAAGGAGCCTGAGCTGCTGCGGGGAGTGGGAGGGAGGAAGGGTCCCTCCCAGGTGGGGATGGCGGGCGGGCGAGGGTGAGAACAATACAGGGTGGGTGCAGGGGGACAACAATGGTGCGGGGGGCCAGGGCTGGCGGGGGGACGGGGCGGGAGGTGAGGAAGCGGGGGGGAGCTGGAACAATGCGGTGAGGGGACATCGCAGCCGGGAGCTGGGAGCCCTGCGTGGGTGTACGCGGGACTGGGAATACGCTTCGCAAACAATGACATTAACAGTGCTGGCAGGGCTACAGCCTCAGGCTGAGAACTGGACCAGGGCGGGAGGCTATTCTTGCATTTAGAATAAAAATAATTGCCTTCAAGTGTTAGAAAATCACTGGCCTGCCAGTGCTTTCGCGGGAGTCAGTGGTAAAATTCCCACTGGCAGAGAAGGGAGCAGGGTCAGCTCTGTGCTCTCTAAAGCAATTGCACGTATTTCTGTTCCTGCAGCAACTTTGCGTTTACTCTCGTCTGTTTTTCTATATTTTGAGGGGAACACTGGGATTGCACACTTTGAAATTAATCAGTCTAGTAGTTTTAGAATTAAAATTCAAACCAATTCTGTCTATATGTAATGGATTTGAGGAAACTGCATAATAAAATGCTGCTCTTGTCTCAGGAAGGTCAGCGCTGAGCGGTTCTATAAATGTTAATTTACTCTTCTTCAGGTTACAGAAATATTATTTGCAGTTGGGTCTGTGCTGCTCAGCAGGGAACTGATGCAATGTTGGAGAAAATCACTCTAGATGGTGATATTTAACTCAACCAACACTCTTTTCTCCAGTCAAGCAATGATCAAATCTGTAGTACAGCAATGCAGCTGTGACAGTCGACTTCTTCAGAAGTTGCTAAGGAAATTTAAGTGTAGGAGATGCTTTTGAAAAGTGAAATGTAAACTACTGAAAAACACCTTTGCACTGTGAGAAGTCAGGGCACTGGAACAGACTCTGGTACAAGTGGACGAGACTCACCCTTGCACTTGAAAGTGACAGGGCTGGTGATTCAGGCTTGGATCCTAGACTGAAGTTAAAAATTAATAGCACATGTATATCCCAGGAAATTCAAGCTGTGTGGGCTTATGTGTGGGGATGTAAATAATAGCACTAATTGTTTCAAACTGGAAAACTAAAATTTGGATACATTTTGCAGTTGTTGCTTAATACTTAATATAATTTTGATACAAAGAATCATCATCATATGGCTTTTCTTGCCTTCAAGCAATAATTCGATAACTCAAACCACTGGCTTTTTACTACCTTATTTCATGTTATCTATGAGATAATTGGATTCTCCATTCTGCTATTTGAAGAAATAGCCTGCATCATCGGAGATTTTCGAATTTCTTCTGTAGCAGAAACTCTACTATACAATATCAAGTTTTTACCCAGCACTTTGGAAGCTATTTTTTCCTCTTCACTATACGTGTGTAATAGCTATTATCATAAACTTGAGTTAGACAGCAACAAGAGGAAGTATTTTTAGGTGTGATCTCATTTTGCAAAGGATAGAGTTATTCTAAGTATGTGCTTGTATTTTCCATTGTTTGCAGTAGCCACTAAAAAGTTAGAAAATAAAGTGTTTCACCACTTATTCCAGCATTCTTCTGGGCCTGATCCAAAAGCCATGGCAGTCAATGGAAGTACTTTGTTAACCACTGCTTTTTCTCCTGGCGTTTTAATGAATTTGTAAATCAATGTAACTTTTGCCTGTGTTTCAGTACTCTACTACTAAGGAGAGTAAACTGTAAAATCACAAGTCTTATTTTAATTTTTTTCAGGGAAGGATATGTGTGGGTTTGGGGGATTTTTAACAGATATTTTAATCTAGCATATATGGATTACTCCGCAAGTTTCCTCTCCAGGTGCAGAGTCCTTGCAGAGTTACTCCCACTAGAAGGGGGGATTCGGGGGTCCCAGAGCAGCGCGAGCCGTGGTGCAGCACACCCCTCCCCGCGCCCCGGCCTCGCCGAGCCTCCTGCTGCAGACGTATGACAACGGCAGTAAGGAATTTGGAGGCTCTGTAAACTAATTTCTTCAGCAGCCACACCTTTTAATCAGGGGAGGAAATCTGGAGACTTCCAGATCCCTGCAAAAACAAGAGGGAAGGGCTTGTGCAGAGCCCAGGTCCCATCTGTGAGGTAGTGGGGGGTTTCATGGCCGACTTGGGTGTGGGGGGCTCTGCTGAGCCCCAGGACACCCCTGGGCTGAGCAGCGCCCTCGGCAGCGACTGCGGACTCAACCCCACACGCCAACGGAGGACAGTGAAACTCCTGTCCTCTGAGGAAGGGAGTAGTTGTTAATCTGTGCTTCCCGGGGGGTTGTGTCCAGCAGAGCAGTGTGGTTTTCTGTCAGCCGGGGGACCCTCCTCTCCTCTTCCATGCCCTGGAAGAAGCTGTCCAAGTCTGACAGCCAGCAGGTTTAGAGAGCCTGTCTCTTTTTAACAGCAGTTTCCAACACCTCTTCTTTTGTTCTCCTTTACTGCTGGGGAATTTCCATTGCTTCAGTGTCCCTCACCTCAGACAACCTGGGAGAAGCGAGTTTCCTTCAGTGGGGCCAACCTCTGCAGCAGCTGCATTGTTCTGCTGGGGCCGCCGCAGCCCGTGCCGGCCGCTCGCCCCCATTGTCCGCTGGCCGCTTCCAGCTGCCCTGCGGGATACGTGACACGGTCCCTGTCAGCGATGGGCCGAGCCAATACGAGCTGATGGTTTGAGTTATGTGCAGAGATCGTAAAATAGACCTCAACTGATAACTATATCCTCAGCAGATTCCCCAGCTGCTACATAAAATTTTAAGTTAGTGGTGTGTCTCTTAATAATTCTGAGTTTATTTATGGATGAGGAATAAGCCTTCTACTATACCAGGTGTATTCCGGAGCAATAGCGTCTGAGCTTCTCAGATTCTTCCACCCCAGAGGACTGACCTTTTGGCCAAGGCCAGCTTCTGAAGGGCCAGAGGACAAAGGAGAACCCTGAAAACTCACTTCAGCTTTGTCCCTCGAAAGGCCATGCCTAAGTTCTGTGGCAAAATGTCTCAACTGAGGATTTTGAGGAGCCTTTCTTCCTAAGATTTTCAATAATTAGAAGCTTTGTGAACTTTTTATCTCCTGTTTTGTAGAATTTTTTTTTTAAACGGGCTTTCTCTTAGCCATGACTTATATTGCTTCTGCCTCTTCTCCAAGTAAGTATCTTTTGTTACTGTTTCATGGAACAATTTCTTCAGCAGCAGAGCTGACTTCAGGTGTTTCTGGATGCTCTTTACTACATGGTGCTGCAGTTTACCACCCACTCAGTTCTGATAAAAACGTCCTGCATGGACACTATGTGGATAAGGTCACTGAAACAGTCCATATTAAAAAACAGGGTTGTGTTGGGTTTCTTTATTAAACAATCCAACTCAGTTCAGTACTCATGGGGCCAGTTTAGCCAGTGGTCAAGGACATAAGCAATGTAAGTCAGATTTGCTAGCACAGAATCTATGGGATAACTGTAGACTTCAGAAGGAGCAGAAAGGGGTTTTCTGGGTCAGAAGAACACAGGCGGGTGACTCATTCTTTTTTAAGGAACCGGAGTGGATAAAGTGGGGCAGGTAGTGTCTCAAGATTCATGTCATTGAAATGACTGGAATGAGCAACAGTAAGATATAGTCCTGTTGTTTCTGCTAATTATGTACATAGTCTCCAATAATAATCCTAATATTTCATTACCTTGGACGCCACTGCAATGCTATGTTCACTGTATAACAAGAAGATGAGTTTGACCTTGCAAGCTTGTTAAAGACAGCAGGGCTCAAAGTCTCTTTAGCATCTACATTTACCACTAGTTTTTGGAGGGTGTATTGGAATCATATGATCATACTATCTTTATTTATCTGACCCATTCCTGCCTTTGAAGTGGTTCTTTCATCTGCATTTTATAATGTACTTGTCTGAAGTCAGTATATTAGAATGGACTTGTTAAGTAGCTTTTATATTAAGAATTGATAGTATATTGAAATGATTTTGGATTTAAAGGATTTCAGATTTATGGGAAATTCATTATAATAAAGTGATGTCTGACTTTTGTTATTGGGAACATGGTCGGAGACACAAGGTTTTATTTCAGGAAAATCTGTATCCCCCTAGGGATGCAGTAAATGACAATGCTCTTTTACATGCCAAAGGCTCTATTTGGGGGGCAGGAGGGGAGAGTTGGGTGGTGGTGTTTTTTCAGGCTTGTTCTTGCATGTGGGAAAATGACACTGTTTACCTGACTAGAAGTTTAGTACCATATTGATGATCCAGTATGAAACAAATTTAATTCCACCCAAGTGAAAGATAGAAAACTTTGGGAACTGTCAAGTAACTGAAGGAAGCTCTGCTCTTTTTCTTGTCACAGCTTGTGTTGATTGCAAAGGGAATTGATACTCAGTGATTAGGAGAAAAATATTCTCTTCTTGTGAATTTTAGAGAAACCATTTTTTGCCATTCTGTCAGTTGTTTTTTATTATTTTTTAAACAGACTTGGGAGAGCAGGATATTAAAATGCTGACTCCGCTTGCCTCACAAAAATAGCAAAAGCAATAGCTGGTTGTTGTATTTTCTGTTCTATCTTCTGATTGATTCTAGCCTAATACCTGCAGACAGCATAACATGAATTGAAAATAAATAGAGAATTCATGTGATTATGATTCATTCCCTACCTTCCAACTCCACTGTAAATAAACTACATCATTTGTTATTTCTATACACTTGTTTTTGTAACTATATCTTTTACTTTTCAGAAGTAAGAGGTGCTCCTTTACGATGTGTCAGTTAATTTTCTGGGTGGACACTGAATAGACAACAGTCATTATTAGCAAACCAAAATGTTGCCATTCCTTCTGATATTTAAATGTAAATTTTGGTTGAAAAAGTTCACCTGAAAACTACCTCAGCTGCAATGAGGCTTCCTGACATGGAGTGGTCTAGGGTCCCATAAAATTATAGGAGCCTGCTTGTATTGTTTTCAAGTTGTTATTGTTCATAATAAATTCCTGTTGTTTGAAAGACCAGTTTCTTGTATACAGGCAAGAATAATGTCCTGATATGAGGTGGGGTTGACTCATTTAGTCTGTTAAATTTATTGTGGCACATGCAGATATCACAAACCTCTTTCTGTTTTACTTTAGAAGCTGTGAGACAATAAGTGGCTTTTTGAAAAATCTCAATAACCTGAGGAGTTTAGAAGATGGGAATATGAGGAAATTGACTAGAGAGTTTTTATTTAATTTTTATTTCTGAGTATCCAAAAGATATTTACGGGTAAAAGGATTTTCTAAATATGTGATATGCCAGAGATTATTAAGAATGATGGTAATAACAAGTCCACCAATAGGCTGGATATCAGGCAAAGTGATCAGCTGTGGACTTTTGGCTCTTTAGAACTGCTATAGGATGCACTCCGGAGCGGGAATATGATGTAGTGGAGCGTAGGACATGGCTGATTGCTATAGACAAGGAACTAAACTCCCTGGTCTGTGTTTAACTAATCCAAGAAGACGTAAGTGACTTATCTTTGGATGATAGAAGGGTATCAGGAGAAAAGTCATTTAGAGAGTGCCATGATTCTTGTAGGTTTTCTATAAATAACTGGTAATTGCTTCTCTTTGCCACATGATACTGGGAGATATGGGCCTTTCTGCTTGTTATGAATTAGGCCTTGATATAAAAGCTATCCTTTCCATTTTTATGATGCCAGAGACAACGCATCTTTTAAATGTCATGAAATATGTATTCATGAAAGTGTGAGCTGACACTATTATGACAAAATTTTTGTACCAAACATTCAGGTGGTAATTCTACCTCCAGTCATCACTGTTTATCTTTTATCAAGCTCCCACCATGAAGAGATCTGGCAAGCTCCCCAGTACAAAATGAAAAAGAAACCATATTACTCCATTTTCCTTGTTAGTTGTCTTTTCATATGGTTGGGAAAGGGGCCAGCACAAGGTTAATACTCCTCTTAAATATCGCTCAAATCCTGCTTTGAGGATTTACATAATATATTGGCCTTCTTGAGGCTCTATATAAAGACATGCATTAACTAAGGGTACCTATGGGTGTCTGGAGGGTAAAATCTCATCTTTTTTCTGCCTGCAGCGCCTGTGTTGTCCCAGAGTGCACAGACTGGGGAAAAAGCTCTGGATCTGCTTGCACAAAAGCAAGTTTGTAACATGCTTTTACAATAAAACACTAGAAAACGTAGAAGAAATAAATATTCAAAGCCATGGGGAAAATCTCTGTTCTTTCTCATCTGAATTTTTCTTTAAGGTGGTAAAACCTAAACTTTCTGAAGCTTGAAATGAATTCCAAAAGTCATTTGGGAAACGACTCTCTTCTGAGATCCCCAGGAAATGTGCACAGCATGTGGATTAAACGAGAGGTTGTAATGAAGAACCCAATACGTTGCACACGTGGCTGTTGCGATTACTCCTGATTATGAAGTTAACCTGATAGAAGTGCCACTGTGCATGAACAACTGCAAACAGTTTCTTATGGGATGAAGTGGGAGAAGAAAGTTTGCTATAAATTTGCGTGGGTTGACCATTCAAAAAGACAGTGGTCTTCATACATTCCTATCCTTGGCTAGTGCTGCCATCTAGTCTGTGCGTGTGCATTTTAAGGAGGGGAAAAAAATATCCTTTTTTAGTCTGAGTGGAGACACGAGTATGAAAGCATCTAACTCACTGTGCAGGGAAACAGTTCATTTGACATACTTTTCCAAGTATGCTGCTGAAAACCAATGAAATGGTGCATAACACTTCTTAAGGTATTATAGAACATACAGTAAAATGTGAAATATTCAAGTTTTTAAGTGAACCTTCTGCAGTTAGTGAGTGTGGGAGAGGAGAAACTAACTCTTCTGCAACAGTTTGAAGATTTTATTTTTATGGGGTTTTATCTGAAAAAAGGTTTGACATAGTTCTATTATATACAGTATTTGACCTCCTAAATGTTATAGAACCACCTTTAATCGGGTGAATTCATACATTGAGGTGAGAGACAGTATGTTTGGAAGTTCAACTACTTGTTCAAGGAAGGCAGTCCAGCTACATCTGTCTTCTCTTCCTTTTTTGTTTCTGTCTTGAACTTTGAATATGTATCTTCTGCTAGAAACATATATTTAGAGTAAGTGAAAACGACCAAAGCATATATAATCTTCATCTAATTTTAAGCCCTGCTACTTACTTCAGCTAAAGGCTTCTTACTAAATTAGAGAGAAATGGAAAAATGCTCACTAATATCTATTTCCTGAATAAGTAGCACACAAATATCTCGATTCAGGCTCATTTTAAACACACTTCTTTCCTAAACAAATTGAAATGACTTTGGAGATGCTAGCTGTCTGTTTCTGATACAGCAGCTTTGCACACTCTCTTGCTTTTTCCTGGGCTGGAGGCGTGTACGAAAAGGGGTAAGGTTCGTTTTTATGTGTTTTGCCAATCTGCTGAAATCAGCAATCAAAGGTGCTAAATGTAACAAAAGTTTTTAATTTGTGATATGAAAATGTGATTGTAAGGAATTAGATTCAGAGTAAAAGCACACGTCATATAATTCATCAAACAGCAGCAGTGGTAATATTTTTTGTCACTAAGTTTTAAAGTAGAAGCAGAGGCCTAGAGAAATAAAAGGCATTGTTAAAACAGATGGCCCATTGAGATGCTTGTGCTTTTTCTGTTACAAAAAGAAGTTGTTTTTCTCCTGCTGTGCTAATAAAAATTGCCTGGTCATTATTGCTGTTTGTCAGTCTCTATAGTTTTAGCATGGAGAAAGGCACAGAAAGCTCTCTCTGCTCTGAGGCAGCTTAGCTAACAGGCACTATGAATACCTATAGTACTTTGCAATTTCAAATAGGTATTTTGAAATTTCTGTTCAAACTGTGCAGAATTTAGCTTTGGAGCACCTTCACAGTCTACCTGTAGGGAAAGGTAAGGTGGCTCCTGGGCTACATATGCGGTGCTGTGACAAGGGAATGCAAAGCAAGGATATGGAACCTGCTCTCCTCCCGGGGAGATGGGCCACTCCGAAGGGCTTGGGCTCGTACTTCTGTTCCTCAGTGGGACATTGCTAAAAACTCTCATTTCTGTATTAGGACCCAGGATGTATCAGAAATATAATTGTTATTTCTATTTCTCCCAAGGAGGTAAGCTCTTTATGCAAATTTTTCCATAATTTAAATACAGCTTTCCAGTGTGTTTCCATCAATACATGTGTGTTTTATACATGCATACATAAAGAGAGAAGTGTTTTTTAAAATTACATTTGGTATCAGCTTATGTGACTATCTGAATATTTCCAAGTGTGTACAATTGATCATTTCGGAATTAGCTAAAATTAAAAAAAGGAAAAACAACACGAAAGATGATCCACTGCTAATTGCACCCTCAGGTTTTTGCTGACTGCTGTGAACTCCTTACAATGGATAGGTGCATGATTATTTGCAAATTTGAAAAGGTTGTTGTTTATTTTGCTACGAGTAAGAAATTTAAAATTACTTTTTAAAGCAGACTAAAAGTGCATTCCACCCCAGCCCCCAAATGGCAAGCTGTTCCTTTCAGGATATTACTCAGATTTCTAGAAGCTGGATGTCTGTAATAGTTTTCCTTGCTCGCTAAAAATCTAGTGAGGCCATTACCATTTAAAATAGTTTATTATACATTTCAAGATAGGCAATTAACATTTAAAATGTGTTTGGAGCAGACAAAACATTATTATATCTGGACAATGTTCTTTGCATGTATGTTTCCTTCAATGCATCTTTATTGCCTTAATTAAAGTATTTAAACTGCCAAAAATGATTTTTGAGTGCAGGAATGGCAATCTTTTCCACATCACGCTCTATCTAAATTGGTAGCATGCTAGTGGAAGATGTAACTTAATAAAAATGACTGACCAGGGTTTTTTTGCCTTTCTTCTCTCTTTAATAGTTAAAATTACCAGTAAATATTTTTTTTAAATTTTCCATTACTTCCCCCGTCAAGATATTTAAATAATCTACAGTACTTCCCAATGAGATTTTCTCAAGAATCAGTAATTATAAAACCTGAATAAATTCATGAAGGTTAAATATTTTGCAAATAAAATCACCGTTTTGATAATAAAAATTAAGATATACTCTAGTTAGAACATGAACATCCTGTTGCAAGAAGATATGTACAGTGTTCTCATGTACAAATCTGTATGAAACACAGATATCCTAAATAAGAATCACTTATCTATTATTATGGTATTCGTAGTTGGATTCTGCAAAGCACTTGGATTTGGCACTGGATGTTTGCCTCTGGGCTACTTATTTTGATGGCTAAATGGAAACTGAAATTTTATTTCTGTTGCTGGTAAACAAAAATTGTGAACATTCAAATAACATTGGTGTGTATTGGTATGTATACATGGGGAAGTACAAGGCTTTGTAGGGTCCAGGAGAAGGGTTCTTGATTCTACCTAGTTTTTAACTTTCCAGAAACTCTGACAAAACTTTCTTCTGAAAAAAAAAACCCAACATAATCATTTTCAGCATCTCTGATGAGGACAAGTAAGTGGTCCTTAGGGAGACTGTCAGTAGAACGGAGGGGGCACTGCTGCAGAAAATGTAGAGCAACACAGGCATGGGAACTTGTAAAACATGGGTGAGATTTCCCATTGTTAACTTTAATAAAATTATGAGAATTCTTTTCTATTTAATGATGATACATCACAAATATCGTTGTTGTTCTAAGAATACCTTGCCATATTGCAGGTTTAAGTTCAGCAGTGGCAAAGCTGTTGCTAAGTATAAAAGGGAAGTTCAGACTCACAGATTGTAGTAACAATGTGGCATGGGACATGTTTTCACAAGGAGTCATTTCACAAATCAATTATATAATTTTCATGGTTTCCATCAACTGGAAACTGGCCTATTAAATTGAGACAAAAACAAGTATGAGTTGGTTTGTTGTTTTTTTTTTATTTCACAGCACAGTGATATAAGGAAAGTATATCCTTTATACGAGCACCATGTACTTGAAATGCTTTTATTTTTTCATTTATTTTCTTTTAAATTATAGTCAGTATTAACACATGCGGATGCTGGGATCCTAAAAAGTTTATAGTAATAAAAATGAAATCTTACCTTTTTTTTCAGTAAGGTAACCTATAATGCGTTACAGAAATAAAAGCAAAAGGAGTTTTTCACCCTAAACACTCTTAATTTAATATACTTTTGATGGGAAATTACCTTCTATTTCAAAGAAGAAATAAAATAAAGAAGGAAAAAAGCCAAGAAACTGCTCCTGAGTAGTTTGTTGCCTCGAAGTGATGTAAGGCAGGAAGAAACAAACCTGTCAAAGCCAACTCTCAAGTCTTTCCCACTGTGTGTGTCTTTGCTCTTCCTCCGATGTCTCTTGTCCACTTATCCTAATGCGATAATTTTTTGTATTATAAATGTTGTTTTGGTACTTAAAAATGTGTTTTTATTTGTTGATTTAAGGTTGAAAAATAAATCTAAAAGTATTACAGAGAAATGTAGAGTTAAGTATGTAAGCTTGTGATATTAGCAGCTTCACTTGTACCATATGGTTAGAATGAATCTGAGTCATGAATACTTTGCAGCATTCCTAGGGGACAAATGGCAGTGTGCAAAGTGCCCACAGTGCACATATGAAATGAATTCATACTAAATGATAAAATTTTAAGAAGCCATAACAATTCATTTTTGCTTTTTTGTCTTTAAATATGGCTATGATTTTTTAGTTAACCCCTCTTCGAAGAGCACTTCAAATTCACTAAGCAGAGTTAAGTAGGAAAGTGTGAAGCTGGTTCAAAGAAATAACAAAGGAGAAGTGAACGCAACCTCAGCTAAACAGCAGACTTTAAAAAGACCTCATTGCATAGTTTGAATTCTTTATTTCTTGTCCAAAACAGTTTGCTAAACAATTTCAGATTGGATACCAGGATGGTGATTTGGAAAATCTGAAGTCAGCAGTAGCTTTGAATTACTGAATAATAAGAAAAACTATACTCAGGAGTTAGGTAGATTAAGAAATGATTGACATTTTCCTTTTAAAAATACGTATATTTGGTGGTAACATTTGAGTCTCAGAGTGGTTTTTTTTTGCCACTTAACCTACAAAGTGTTTTCAAAAGGATATGAGTTTCAATATGCTGTTCTGTAAAATACGGGAAGGATGGCATAGGCAGATGAAGAGACTTCCCTAGAACAGTGGCAGAGCAATGGACAGGGGTGAGCTCCTCAGGCTGATGCTTTCAGTCCAAAGGCAGTGCCTCCACGGCAGCAATTCTGCAAGTGAAGGGTTGGTTTGTTTGTTTGTGTGTTTGGGTTTTTGTTTGTTTGTTTTAAAGGCTTATTTTATTTTTTAAGTTAATTGATACAAATACTGTTTCACGACTATCCCAAATCTGAAGTTTAATTGGCCTAAGTTTTGCTATATAGTTTATTCACCAATCAATCTGTATTCTTACTTGTGATTTGAGTGTTTTTTTTCTGGATGTATGTAGCACTTAAAAAAAAAAAAAAAGGCTGCTTAAAGATGTAGAATATTTTGCATGCATTGCAGATATGACCTTGTAATAAATACAATTGCATATGTATGCTCCCTGTGGCTACAGAAGTACGTATTCACAGAATAATAACCACAGTCAAAGGAATCCAGACTGCTTATTTTTGTACTTACTGATATCCCAGGGAAAAAAGGTAAAAAGCAGTTTATAAAACCTGGACAAAAGAAGGATGTAACTTTTTTTTATACTCCCTTGGGCTGAATCTCAGCTGAAATAACTGACAGTTTTTGGACTTAGTGAAGGAAATGATGAGTGAAGATAAATATCCAGATGTTTGCTGGCCAGATGTGCAAGGTTACATTGTGGAAGGCATGAATGCTCTACCTGTGTCTTCTGAGAAGGAAGTTGTAAATAGTAAACATGCTAAATTTTTGTTTCTACAGTTTGGGGGAAAAAAAGAGGGGGCTTCAAAGTAAAAGTCTTTGTTTTGCTTTCAATGTAGGGTGTTAAGAACAAATGCAGGTAGCACATGCAAATTTGCACAGCATACAAGTGAGATTTTTTTAAATGGCCATTATGTCTGCGTGGCTAACTTAACACTCTTTGTGCATTGTTTTTAGTTTAGGGGAGATGCAGCTTATGGAACTGTCTTAATTTTCCAGCAGTAGGAAATAGGTGTGTCGAGTCTTTGAAAGTTTCCTATTTTCTGTTCCCATGTTTCAAGCAGCTTATTTACAACAACAAAAATTTTAAACCTTGACTTTTTCCCCTCTTTCCCCCGCCTACGCTAAGTCTCTCCCTTTCCCACCTAACATACAGATCTGCTTCTTTTCAAATAAATTGTTGGAAGCGGCTGCCTGCTCGTACAGCAGCACAGCTCATCTCAGCTTGTGCTTGCTCTCAAACTTGGGAAAAGGAAAGAAAAGTCTTGTTAAAGTCAAGTAAATAACTTAGCTGCTAGGCAGTAGGAAAAATATTGGATTTGATTGTGTATTATTCCCATATGAGTGAGATATATTTAAAATTGAAAAGGAAACCAGCTCCCTTAAAACTTAAAGGGACAGATTTTTAAAAATTGGCAGCCAATTTTTGCCTATAATTGTGCTTAATGTGGAAGGGATTTTGCTCTGCTGATGAGGGATAAGAGGGTCTTGCCACCAGTCTCACAGTGAGGCAGAGGAGGCCCCTTCCAGCATGTAGATGTTGTTATTGGCTGGATCTTTCTCTCCCTCCTCAGGCTAAAGGTCTCCCATGGCCTTCAGGGCCCTGGAGAGGTGGCTGAGGGCTGGAGCCTGCCCTAGTGCATGGGAGGTGGTGAACTCATTTATGTGAACTCCCCACTCCTTTAGGAGCTCCAAACAAGCATGGCAAGGGTGAAACCTTTTTTTTCCTCCCCCTGCCCCCAAAAATTTAAAAAGGAAAAAAAAAAAAAAGGAGGTTATGCTTCTGGGCAGACAGTGTTGCAGTGTTGCAGCATTTTCCAGAATTGAAAACTCCCTTAAATGGCATGGCCTGTAATTTTAAATGGAAACAGCCTTGAAGGGTTTTTTGTTTACTGTGCTTATGTAGGCTTGTTGTGTTCCCATTCTGCTAGTGTGTAAACATTAGAAAACATAACCATATAATTACAGAAGTCCAGTCCATTCCTCCCTAGAAAATGTAAAGAGCTTCCAGAAATCCTTGTCTCAAAGACAAAGGCTGTCCAATGCCAAATTTCTTCAATGACTTACTCATTTCTTTCCAGTTGTGTATGAGAACAAATAGGCTCTGGAGCATGACCTGAAAATCAGCCATGCAAGCATGTAGAAATAGCTTGTTTCAGTTTCAGCATAATCCTCCTAACATTGCTTGGAAGCATCATGTGGTCAGGACAAGGGAAGACATTGAAAGGTGCAGAGAAAGTGTGGAGGTATCAGATGCAGTACTTGCTGTCATGAGTCTTTGCATGTAGAGGGGGAAGGGGAACATTTAAGAAGAGATAATAACGAAGAGGGATGGAGAGTGACTACAAAGAAATGATTACATAAGTGGTATAATCCTGCTCCTGGGAGTTCATTCCTGGTCCTGGGGCAGCTGCTGCTCCACTTGAGGGGAGAATAAATTGCCAGGTCCTGGGAAAAATCCTTCCAGATGGTGCTTGGAACATGCCCTGGTCCACCACTGCTTGTGGTAGGCCCTGCAAACCTGGGTGATCAGAGGATCTGGACCTGCCACCCGCCTGCTCTTCCCACTCGTGGCTGAAGTTCTTGCGTGCAGGTGGAGGGAGGGGAGACTGGACTCACAAAACAGTAGTCCAGACTTGCTAGTCAAACTTGGTTTTCAAGCATGTCATGGTGGTTTATCTGCGTGTGTTGCCAGTGTTGCCAGGTCTCGCAGTATTGTTGCCTGTCTCAATAACTTTTAGCTTGTGGTATTGGTTTTGAAGTAATTATTATAGACCACGTGTGCTTCCCCCCCCCCCCCCACCGCCCCAGCATCTTTGAATCTTTGTGGAGTGAAATAATTTTTGCAATAGTGGAAAGGGTCTAGATTACAGCAGCTGAAGCACTTAGAGAAATTTCAGCTATCACAACAATAACTGTATAGAAGGATAAGACTGAGACAGGCAAAGCTGGGTACATTCAGATAGGAGAGTGTTCTGCATCCGCCTGTGCGAAGGGGATGTGGGAGCTCCGCTGGATGTGGGGGAGTGTGTGGGGAGGGCAAAGGAATGTGACAGAAAGCAGTAGGCACTGGGGAGGTGTGGAGGAATGTATGTGGAGTCAGGACGAGTTTAGGAGGCGTGGTCTGAGGCTAAGGGAGGAAATGTATGATGGATAAGTTTATGGCTACTGCATGACAAGGTTGAGGGATAAAACCCTGTCCCACAGAAGCCTGCAGAAGTTTCGCCATTAATTGCAAAGTGAGAATTCGCACCAAAAGTGAAGGAAAGTCCTCTTTTTATATCGGGCACTAAGAAATCCTGTGTTTTTGTATACAACTAAAACGAAACTTTGCCATAAAGCTAGGACAGCCCTCTTTAGTTTGCTGAAAATACTCCAGTTACTCCCCAATTAGTTATGCTTCAAAAGCTCATGGTTTTCAAGTGAGTATAACGATTTTTCAATGTGTAGAAACTGCAATAGTAGTTTTTAATGGATGAGTTGGGTAAAATTGTCCTCCACTCTCTGCTATGAAGGAAAAGGCAATGGCAAGTGCTAGAGGACTATAATTGTATGTATATTATGTACATATTTTGTATATTTTTTTATTTTTTTAGAGGTATCTAAGATTTTTCATTTGCTTCTGTTCAATAAAAGGCTATGTTAATATTTTTAGATACATACAGCTTTATATCTATTATTGAGTAATACAAGCATCCCTTGAGAGGTGCACTACTGAGTGTTAATATAGTTGTTGAAAAGTTTCACACATTTTTTTAGTTGGGAATAATATCCAATATGTAGTGTCTTTTTGTGTGAGGTGATAGCACAACATTTTACAAATTAATCAAAATAATTCACAGAGCTTACTTCATCTTCCACTCTAGGAGGATATGGTTACTACACAAATAACTTTAGGACAGGAAGTAAGAATAATACTGTAATTAACTGAAATTGCAGGGGAATTTAGGTAGTCAGAATGTAATTATGCAAGTCAGAACTCAGTCAGGAAACAGGATTAACTTTCCTGTTCTTTTGAAAAATGCCAGATGATTGCTAATATTTATAAATGGTTTTTACACATCAACTGAATGATGATGCCTGTGACAGAGAAGCTGCCTTTAAAATTATGCTAAGCAGTTTGTTCCTCTCTGAATCAGTGATAAAGATGCTTCCTCCAGAAGCAGATGTTAAATTTCCTTCTTGCAAGATAGATTTCCTTAACAGTGTCGCATCCAAACATTGGCCCAATCTTTATTAGTTTGTCAGGACTGATTTGATTGCAGTATATCCAAAGTCGAACTGAAAATGACTGGGTAAAACTGGTTTATTTAACAAAAAAAACAAACCAAAACAAAAAAAAAAACACCAAAAATGTGCATATTCTGTGTTATGTCAGACACTGATACAGGAAAGTTCAGCATGGCAGATACTGGTTCAGTAGTGAAATGCACAGTTATCTGTAACTTCCAAAGGTTTACAAGATCCCTCCAAACTTTAGCACAAATTTTTCATATAACCTGTATCGTTGCTGAAAGTGCTTACCATGTGATTCAGAAGTAGCACAATAGAAGTAACTATGTCAGAAGAAATAGAAAACAGAAGTAACTACTATGTCTTGTCAATTAAAATCCAAATGCAGGGAATGGTATTCCATTCAGGAAGAAATTAACTGTATCTGTGGTTTGTTCCAAAGAGAACTTTGGAATCCTGATTGAAACCAAAGTATTTCATCCCCCAGGTCTGATTCAGGTGAATGCTGTATTGGCAGCAGCTCTGAATGCTAAATATTAACACGGTCAAATGAGCCACAATGTAGTCATACTGTATGTTATCGGTTCCCATACACTTGCCACAACAACTTTAATTGTAAGCCTGGGGTTATTCTTCAGGCAAGTAATGCATTTAACCTTCGATTTTTTAATGGCTTTTTTTTTTTTTTTTTTTTTTNTTTTTTTTTTTTTATTTGTGTTTGCAGTACATTTAGGGATTTTGAAATTAAATCACTGACTACTATGTTAATCTTTGAGACAGGTTACAGTCATTAGCTATTTTGAGAATGGGATTTACTTTAAAGTAAATTTTTTTTTTCTTCAAAATTTCTTTTTTATCCATAACTGTGAATAATTCTTAATTCTCTGTGATCTACTAGGTTGATGCACTACATTTACAATATGATGACCATTAAATGTGTTGTTTTGTAAAAGAGCGCATGATATTATACTGATTACAATTTAGTGTAAAATACTTATTTAGAATATTGTAATCTGACACTTCAAGAATATTATTCTAAATGCAAATTAAAATTGTTAATTCTACACCTAATTTTACCACATTGACTGCGTAAGTCTACAGGGTAAAATCACAATAAATTCTGTGGTCCCTTCATGATCTTGACAGATTTATTCTGGTTTTGACATGTATATTTGTGTGGAAATAAGATTTTAGTAAGTGGTATTGCTTACATTAGATGCCAAAGTGTCAGTCTTTCTGATCAAATAGCAACTTGTACTCCAGGGCTGAGGTGTGACAGTTCTGTATCTTGTCTTAAGGAAAGCTAATTGAAAGCTTTCTTCTGTCTTTTTGGCTTCCCATAGTAGAAGACAGATCAGCAGAGAGATACAAAATGTTAATCCTTCATACTTACTAAAGTATGTCTGACATCATGAGCACAATTCTGCAGTATTTGTTAGGGAAAGAATTGCCAAGACTGTAAAGAAAATGTTTTTGCAGGGAGCCTTACTTTGTCTTGACATTTATGTGAAGACACAATTCGCCATGAACATTTTACTCTTCCTCTTCCTTCAGAGAATAATGAAAGGAGCCTATTCATCCCAACCTCTTGGCATTTTTGTGGAAAAATAATAGTTCAACTGCATAGGCCCACTCCTCATCTGAAATATGAGTAAGCCCAGGAACTGGAGTGATCTGTGCCCACTGCATATTTCTACCAGGACGCTGGACTGTTGCCATTGTTAATAATGTTGAACCTAAAATCAGCATCCACAAATGAAAGAAACAGATAAAAATACTTATAAAACACCAGTGCTTATAGTATAAATATACCAAAGATCATGTTAGAAAAAATATGTAGGATAACTGTTTATTATTACACTAGTTTTAAAATATTGACGCTCAGAAATGGCCTTTTCTCGTTTTGTAGTTGGGAAATAGTCCTCTGGGAGCAATGGCAGGATGTTTTCTGTTAACCTCATTTTTTTTAACTAGAAAAGGAAAACCTTTCCTAGCCAATTTTTCTTTTTTTCTTTTTTTTCTTTTCCCTGTAACTGGGTAATAAACTTGTATCTAAAAAAACACTTGCTAGAAAGTGCTGTTATCTGTTTAAAATTTACGGAAACACTGTAGTTTAATGGCACAATAACTAATGTTCAATTATAGAGGAATTCCTCCGGAAGAACAAGTCATGACTGCAAGTGCCAAAAAATTCTGGTGGTGTGACATGGATAGTAAAATTTCATAACAATAGTAATCTGAGGATTATGTTTTCAAAGCAGATTGTGTTGATAGTACTACAGCTGACCTGGCCATGTTTGATTTGGTATATATGTGAGGTATAGTGCTGCTAAAATATTGAGGATTGAACAGGGTGACTCACTGTATATGAGGTGAAGAGTCATTAAGTTATAATCAAGATTAAGTACTTTTTTTTTTTTTTTAAATGGTATCATGGCTGTTGAGTTCTCAAAGGCCTGTGTCTTTCCTCAGATTGGTACCCCTAACTGCAATCTTATAACCCATATACATGACTGTCAAAATAAAGAAAAACACTTTTGTAATGCCCTATACAGAAATTATTTAAAAATTGATGGGGAGAGAGAAAATATGAGAACCTTATTCAAAATTGAACTATTACTATGTAGAATGAATTTTAAAAATGAGTCACTACAGGCAGTCTCCAGGTAGTTAGACATAATGTATAGGAGAGGAGTTGCAACTTCACTGCTACTGTGACTTGCAAGACTGCTGCTATGACTTGTATTGGAGTTGACAGGGAAACAGGTAAAATTTTTAGGTTCAAAATACCTTCAGCTTCCATATCCTTGTGGTATTCCATTTATTATTGCTATTTTTTTCCACTAATGATTCTTAAATCTTAAAAAATTAATCTTAGTGTTCTCAGATAAGGTATCTATGTTTAAGTGCTTATATTTTTACTAACACATAAAGTAGAACAAAGTATTACTCAATTTATTCTTTTAGACAAATTCAAAGGACTTTCTATAGCTGAAAGTCACTACAAACCTGCAACAAAGTTTTAAAGCTCCTGTTTTGATATTTGTTAAAGTATTTGTTTTTAAGATTTGAGAAAATAATGCAAACCTCTACTACATTTATGATTAAAGTTAATTTTTTTCTCAAACATTCTGGGAAAAATGCATGGGTGAACTTCTTATTTAAGTCTATTCTTCATTTATGTTCTGGAAATATGATAAAGATCTGATGTCTTCTTACAATTTCAGATTTCCAATTAAATAAGACCTGTCAATTGAAGACTTTTTTTTTTTTTCAGATGAGATGGTTTCCCTGGTTTTCATTTGATAAGTGAATCAGAAACTTTAATTTTCTAGTTGACTGAAGCAATTTGGTAAGGTTTTGTATGAGCATGATTTGCAATGGTGCAAATTCCATAAAGGATGCATAGAAATAAAATTATTATTAATCTTTAAGAAACTGAAGAAATGAAAGACTCAGAAACTCATTTGACACATTCTTAGTGAATATCGGTGATGTAAGAAGCATAAAAAACAATAGCGTCTCAGAGGTTATTTGGTTGCTGGAAACATTAATTCCACAGCATAGCATAGGGAGTAATTACTAGAGCAAATGGTTATTTTGCAGTGTCTTGGGTATGGAGATGGCACTGACATTTTAAAAGAACACATGTAGAGTTCAATTTTGTTTAACATACAGTTTATGTAATGTTTAATCATATGTTCATTTTAAATAAATAATCACTCTATAGCAATACAGTATCAAGTACCAAAACCTAGATTTTAAAATTCTAGATATCAAAATTAATTATCAATATATGTAAGTCTATGGATGTAGCATCTTTTTGAGACGCGACTCCACAAAGCTGATGTTGAAACATTTCTGATTTAGCTGAGAGAGTGTGTGTATGTTTGTTGGTGAGGATTGCAGTGCATGTCTGTTTGAGAGCCTGATACATTAGGACCATAGTGGAGTAGCTCTCCCTAGCTCTACGGATAACATGAAAAACGTTTCCGTTGTTCAGAGTTCCCATCCCTTTGGAAGATTAGGTGACCTAAGGAAAAAGTACAAACATAGCTGACCTTCTGGAGAAGAAAGAAACAGGCATGGCAAAGGAAGGGCTGAATTTCTTAAGAAGTTTACCTTACTCCTTTGGTCAAGAGATTGTGAACCGTTACAAGGTATGGACTGAGGGCAGTTGCTGCTGTTGCCTGAGAAATTAGGGGGTCATTTGGATTGGAACCTCCTTTATGTGTAGAAAAGGTCAGCGGAAATGTTGCTGTGGATGTGCTGAGGCTCTGGCACTTCCCTGCTGGTGTAGAAGGGAGGGCCTTTCCCTTACTGCGCTGCGACTTGTAATGCACTTTACATCCAGCCGTAGTGGAGGAAGTATGGAAAAGTCATCTTTGCAGGAAGAAATGTTTTTGAACCTGTGCACATTTAATGGATGGCTATTTTTGTATGTTCATAGCATTATAAATATATGGAATATTTTCTGGTTCAAAATCTTTTCTTAAGACAGATGAAAAGCTTTAGACACTATGAGGGGTGAGGCTGCTAGGATGACAAAATATATGGCTTCTTATAGGTATGTCTTTAAAACTGAGTCATGCAACTGTTGAATGGTGAACAAATTCTGATAGTCAATGTCCTGAAAACTTAAGGGCATCCGTCTGATTTTCTGTGTATCTATTAGCTTCTTCAACTGTCACTAAATTACAAAACTGTTGATTTGTACATGTAAAAACATAACGATAAATAATGCCTAAAGATGCTAGTAGATAATATGCCTACCATAGTTTTTAATGCCATGTTCAATACATTTTAAAATTGTAATTAATTTTAAAATAGGAAACATTTTTTAAAAATTATGTTGGTGATATCCTCAATACGAAGGTATCTAGAATCAAAACTAGAGCTTTCCATTTGATATACCAAAGTGAATTGTCAGTCACATTTTCAGGTCTTATCTTGGACCATCATGGACTTCTGAGTCACTAGGCTTTCCTTTTTGGTGCGATAACCTGTAAACTGATACAGATCAGTTCACTGAGATAAGCCAAAATTTCATCAATAAAATTTTCTGATTCATTGAATTGATCCCATTATATGGTCCTGAGTCCATATGAGAATTAAAGGAAAATAAATAGATCTGTTTACCCGACCACCAATTTGTGGTAATTTTTTTTTAAAAAGCTTGGATTCAAGGGAGAACATAGTACTACTTTCTGAAGTCTGAAGGTAAGAACCTAAGGAATACTTTTTCACCTGAGAAACTGAGAAACTATCTTTTCTAGAATAGCTGTATTCTGTAGTAATTGCTCTTGTGGAATTACCTGCTGCTCATGGTGATGTCCTTAATCTAGAAGGTTTATTTCTGATAGCCATGAAAAAAAACCAAACAATAAACAAAACAGAGCTCATTGCAAACTCTAAGATTATTCTGACAAAGCAGGATTAGTTTGTGTCACATTTTGCTGCCTTGGTTTGCTGTGTGAAAAAGAACTAGTTGCAAGTTATTCATAGCTTTAGTAATTCTACCCAACCGGCAATCACCTGGGAAAGTTTTCACACTTGGTGACTTCTATCTCATATTATTTGAAACAGGAATTAATCTGTCCAGCAAGGACACATAGAATGTATGCACCCTCTGAAAGTATATCGTGCTGGCTGCTGTTTCATTACCTATAGGAGAGCTTACTGTGGATTAGGAGAAGAACATACCTTAAAGCAGCTTTCAATATTTGTATTGCACAGAATTATGATTAAGTTTTGGGGGATGGTTTTAGTTAATGATGGAAGATACATAATTTCTAATATTATCTGTGTGAAGGTAAGCATGATTCAAAAATTTATAGTTTTATAAAAACATTTATGTATGTGTGAAATGGCTCAAAAGAGAGAAAAAATATGGTATTGTACAGTGTGCTATTTTACTGCTGCCACTTTCTGACTCAATAGCAACATATGCACATATTTTTGAATGAAAGACTTTTCCAGTTACTCAGGGTTCAGAATTAATTTATTATGAAATCCTTAAGAGCCATTAATGGTCTCTTTGAGCAAAATAACAGCTTTGTGGGGGGGGTCAATGTTCATTCAACTTGTTTCCTTGATGTTAAATTTGTCCATCAGGTGAAGGATTGTTTCGTTGATCTACTTTGCTACTCGTCAAAAGAAAGGCAGCAAATTCTAATTTAAGATAGGTTAACCCCCACTTCTATACACCGTAAACGGATATGGCAGGGACAAAACCTTCATTCCCTCTATCTGTCTTATTAGACTTTGGAAGCAGTAGTCTTTAGTTTAATAAAGGCCCTGTCTTCCAGCTGGATTTGTGAAGGGAAATGCTCCCACACAGAGTTGATTGAAACTAATGTTTCTTTTATGTGAACATGTTATGCCTATCTAGACCTTATGGCACTCGATACAGTGAATGCAGTCCACTAGTCATCAGTATTTTATGAAAGTGAACAATTTAGTCTGTGATGTCTCAATACCCTGTCATATTACAAGCTTCTATTCATCATTTAAATAATTTACATTGTATAGTGCTCGTGGTTTCTTTATGTTGTTGATTTCTATATTCACTTTAAAACTTGATTTAAATTCCTTCTGCCTTTTGCAGTACCTTACCAATAAATGCTTCTTGCACATTGTTCAGTTTATAGCAGAGAATATTACTTTTTTATTGGTAATTGCACAGCAGATCATTATGTGGTGAAAAAAAATCCATTCTTTTCCTAAGGCATAAAACCAAGTTCCTGTCTGTTTTGCGGATGTTAAAAATCCCTTGACACTCAAAGAAGAAGAGTGGGAATATTAACTCTCAGGAACCCTTGGCTGAGTATCCATGAAAAGAGTCTTTCTCCTCCCAGCACAGGCGACTGAGCTTGTTAGGAATGCTTACTGTGAAAGAAACACTTTATGTAATCTTAATAAATAAAATAAATTTAAGAGCATTTTCTTAAGCAGGATGAGAGCAATGGGAACAAGTTCAACTTTTTATGTTATTAAGAAATATACAGAGTAGGACAGATTATCTGAGGAATTGTCCAGGCTTCTAAGCATGAGCTGCTTTGGGAAAAATGACTGTAAAACTAATTTTCCCTGCCTATTTTTAACATTTGATAACTTCAGTGGGGAAAAAAAAAAAATATTTTTTCTCCCTCTTCCAAAAAGTATGTGCTATAAATAGCCACCCCACTTGCACTGTAAAGGTCATAAGGATCGCCCTTGAAACTAACTTGTAAGATGGTAGCAAAGAATGTTCTAATTATTAGAAATGACAGGAGTTACTCAGGGTGACTACTCTACACACTCAAATAATATTAGTGACTGGCACATACAAATAAAGGGTCTTTCACTGTATAGTCAGAGCCTCTATAATGCTTTTATTAGTTCTCCTTGCAAAGTTTTTACAGATTTTGCAGATCTGCAAACTTTTCTGAATATGTAAATGTATAACCCCGCAAGCTGCAGGAGTCAAGGCTTTAGAAACCCGGCGCGGTTCCTGGAGGTGTGGGTTATCTCGGCTCACACAGGTCTGGCAGATAGCAGGAGACAGGGCTACCGTGCCGGGGGGAATTGCTGGCCGCCCTGGCTCAAGCCGAGGGCTTTGTGTGCGCCGGTTGTTAAGACAAACAGGGAAATCGAGTGCCAAGAGAGACCGCCCTGCCGAGCTGTGGGTAGATGTTATTATTTTTAAGAAGAAGCCCTCTGGTGATATAACAGGGCTGACCCTGTTAGCGGAGGCTTCATAAATCTTTCTCAAGTGAAAGTTCCTGGCCGCGCAGGTTGGAGGGCAGACAAAAGAATCAAAAGATCCAGGATGTGAAGTCTCTGTACTGTACATGTGAGGGCTGCCTATGGGACTCTGCAATAACACAACAATAGCCAAGATTGCAAGGCACAGCTTCAGTTCACTGCCTGCTTTCAACTGCTTCTAATAACAGTTTTAATTTTGGATTCCTCACAACCTTCTGCGTAAAATCTTAAAGCCATAAGAATTCTTTAACTTTGTTTTGTTTTGTTTTTTATAAACCATTGAAATCTCATCTTAGAAAATCCTAATTTCTCTCAGCAATATAGTAACAATTAAAGAAGGTGATTAGAATAGAAAACATAAAAAGATAAAGTGGCTAGGATATAAACGTGTTTGATTCACTTTGACTTCCCACATATTTGTCGTGCTGTGATGAAAAGAACTTCATATAATGTATTATCTGTCAGGCTGCAGGAGACATTTTTATCTTGTTATCATCTGCTAATAATTTGAGTTGGATGCTTTGCAGTACAGGACCTTCTGGAAGCTCAATGAAGAAGCCTCCTTGGAGCATACTGATGACATGCCAGTCTCACAGTCCAGAATGAAACTGAGAAACTTTCTTTGTGGTTAATACTTGCACCTGTTCAAACATGATATATGTATATGGAATATACATAACCTCTCTTACTCCATTTGAGGCTGCGGGCCTTGGTGTTTGCCAGCTGTGTACTGGTGACCCTGCAAATGGAATAGACACTTTTCAAGTCCAAAAATCACAAGACTTTTGCTATTTGAGCTAACGGAGCTTACAGTAGGAGTTAGGTGGTTTTGTATCGCTGCAGGAATTAGAGATGACATAATCCCTAATTCTGGGCTGTACCTGAAGCTTTTCTTGTATCCTTCCGTGCAGTTGTGCATGAACAGTTGGAAATTAGTTGTGTTACCCTGGAATCCATATTTCTTGTGCAAGAAGAAAGGGAAGGGCAGAGAATTGAAAAGGAAATATTTAGACAAGTATGCAGGGCCACCTTTAAGGACATTTGAATTGAGTAGGGAGACTAGGTTTTTCCACTTGGAGCTGGGACAGGAGCAGAATGTATGTTGGTAGAGTTTATGTGCTGTATTATTTCTAGGGCAAGTTTTCCTTTCTTTATTTGCTATTTTAACATTTCAGCATACCATCATTCCCCCAAGTGGAAAATTTACATGAGGTGAAACATAATGAAAACAAACGAGCAAGTCTTGATTGGCTTTGCAATTTACGTAAAATGTTGGCAAGAGCTTTGATTAAGAGTTTAAATTCACACAGGCTTAATCAAAAAGAAATTAAAATCCTATAAAAAGGCTGCTTGGGATTCCTTTACAGAAACCAGAATTGTCAGCAAGAGCTAATTTTGTGTGTTTATACCAAGACAGGGAAAATAGAGCATAATGGGCGGTTGAAGGGTAATTAGTACATGTACTCCCAGAAAATATGGCAAGTTATGCACACTCTAGAGGTGTGAGTTTGGGACAATACTATCCAGTGGAAGATGCAGCCTGATCTGGTTGGCAGGGGATGGTACCACCCTTTTGGGTGCAGCCTCGTGACATGAGCCAGGACTGAATGAGGACAACCTTAACAGCTGATAATGGGTGGACTTAATGTTCTTCCACAATACATCTGCCCAGACTTTATCTCCTTATGTTATAACCTATGCTCTTTTGTTTGCCTGATGTTATAACCTATGCTCTTTTGTTTGATAGTTCAGGAAATTTGTACTGTACATGTTGGATATTTTCAAGCAACACATTATACCTAAAAAAAAAATCAGACTGTGTTGTTCTCCATATGACTGAGTTATCATTCACATTATTCGTCATCAGGAATGCAAGTTATACATTGCCGTGCATTTTGATTACATACCAGGAAAGAAATAGAAAAGTAGTCTAATAAGTTCAGAATGTAAGAAACAAATGGAGAAAATATGAAATATTTGAAAACAGTTAATACTGATTTGTCAGAAAGATTCTCTGCATTAAAGATTTAGCTGGTCACATTCTTTTACACAATCTTTTACAGCGTAGCAGACTGGAGAAATGTGATTTTAAAAATGGAAGATAACATATCAGGAAAAGAACATCATTATTTCACAAGTGAAGACTGAATTATTTATGCTAGTTCTTATTAATATTTTATTGTTGTGGCCCGAGCCACCTATTTTATAGAAAATTTCACAAAGTTGTGGATCTGAAAAAAATTTGGCCCAGTAATTCTCAATGTAGATGCGCTGACACTCTGGTCTTTATCAAATGAAAAATATCCACTGTTTCCTGTGTGTGCATTTATTTAGATCAGTGAGAAGCAAAATGAGCAAGGTCTGTATTCTTGATAGCCAATGTTCACCAAAACTTTTGAACTTAATTATGGATTTTTTAAAAGTGGAAAATAAACACCAATAATTTCACTAGGATCATGTTATTACTGGGACAACTGATTGTTTCCATTTTGGAACTGCAAGCCTTTAATGCATTTCAAACTCTTTTGTATTTTTGGCGGGTATTTCGCAATTGTAATTAACTTTGAAATATGCCAAATGTGGGATCCTAATGGACTGTGGGCAGACAATAGGTTACAGCAAACAGAAGAAAATCAAGGTCCTGCGTATTGGCATGTGTGTTGCTGCCATAATAGATCTTTATTTTAGCCAGCTACAGACCTTTTATATTATGGGGAGAGTAATCAATAAATTGTGTGCTAGTAAGAACTGTTCCATGTATCACATCATATTTCTGTATTTCAATAGCCAGCAAGGGTAGAGGGTCCCCATGCTTTATTATACTTAGCTGTACCTGTTCATTTCTCAAAGACAGGTTAGGAAGAGTTGTTTTCCAATTCATAGTAATTGCAACAACAAAAAAATCACTTCCTTCTGCCAAAGGGGAACAAAGCAAGGCATTGAACAGAAAACTCTGTTTAGATTTTACATTTTCACTTGCTCAGTGTCTGTGGCCTTACAAAGGAATTGCAAGTTGTGCAAAATAACCAAACTGCATTCCTTGTAAGAAATCTTCATGAGTAAGCTACTCAGGTGATAGTCACAGTCCCTTAAAAAGAGCCAAAGGTGCTTTTGATGATAACAGTTTACATGCCTTGACACTGAAGCCCAGATATCTAAACTGATTTAGCAGGAGACCATTTTAATATAAAGTTCCGGCTTTTCTTTTTTCTATTTATTTCTTTATTTATAGTTAAGAACAGATTCAATGTATAAGCCCCCTGTTTATATTGTAGGCTGTGGATACCACATATGAATGCATATACTGTGCAAATGTTTCTGGAAAATACATTGACTCTTTAAATCCTGCAAAAAAATGGGCATGGCCCATCATTAGCTTTCAAGGAAGTTCATTTAGAAAACGTGTGGCAAATAGCAGATATGTCAAGTTTTGCTTTGCCAGCACGTTTCTTGGAGATGCTCAATACTTTGTGACTAAAATTGTGAGAAGGAACCATAACAAACACAAAATAAAATGGCTTTTGGTATGCTTTCTATCTAACCTTTAGGTACTCAGTATAAAGCACTGAATGAAGAAAGAGACCATCTTGACTTAATCAGAGTAATTGCTGGAGATTTAAATATTGTTGCACACAAGCAACTTTTTATTAAAACTGATTTAAGAATCTGCATTAAACATAAACCACAGGATTTTCTGCTGGCATGAGAGTGAGAACAGCAGTGTGGTCTGTGATGACAGGCACGTGATATGCCCAGTGTCCCCGGATCCAGTGGTTGATTTGCTCGGCCGGCATCATGCAGCAAATTTCACAGGATTTTGTCCCCCATTGACTGTACCGGTGACAAGATCTGAAGTCACTCAGCAGACAGAAAATCAACAGCTATTGGGCATATTGCTTGCATGTGCATGAATCTGCTGTTTTCTGTAATGTTTATTAGCTGCTTTTGTTGTTTTTTTGTAGTAAGCATTGCACTTTCTGATCCAGAACAAGTTTAGAAAGCAATAAAAAGTGGTTTTTTGCTGCTTTTTACAGTTTTAACTGTGTTTAAAAGTAGAAGCACATGACAGTTTATTGAGTTGCATTGATTTTAATGAGTTTTCAACAGCTCATCTTGTTGTTTTTTTTTTTTTTAAGTTGCAGTTCCAATGTGAAATTTCCTCTCTACAGCATCTCAGTTAGTTGTTCAGATTACGCTGTAAAATGAAAGATTTCCTTTTTCTTCTTTCCTGAAAAAAAAAAATTGGCATATCGTTTTTTTCCTCAGTATTTGAAAAAAAATGCTGAAATATCTGTATTTGTTGAAAATTATATCCAAGTGTGTGTACAGGAGCTTCTATGTGAACACCTGTGAAAAAGAGACAGACAAGTGGAGTTGGGTTCTCGCTCATTAGTGACGGAAATTCCTTTATGAGCTGTGCAGTGGTTTGTGTGCAATGCATTTGTGTGGCACTTACAACTAGAATACCTCGTTACCGCACAAATGATATTAAATTGACCTGGCAATGTAGGCTTGCAGCCCAGAAAGCCAACCGTATCCTGGGCTGGATCAAAAGGAGCATGGCCAGCAGGTTGAGGGAGGTTATTCTCTCCCTCTGCTCTGGTGAGACCCCACCTGGATTACTGCATCCAGCTTTGGGCCCCCAACATAGGAAGGACAAGGACCTGTTAGAACAAGTCCAGAGGAGGGTCACAAAGATGATCCGAGGGCTGGAGCACCTCTCCTATGAGGACAGGTTGAGAGAGCTGGGGTTGTTCAGCCTGGAGGAGAGAAGGCTCTACGGAGACCTTGTAGCAACCTTCCAGCACCTAAAAAGGACCTAAAAAAAAGCTGGAGAGGGACTTTTTACAAAGGCGTGTAGTGATAGGACAAGGCGTAATGGATTTAAGCTGAAAGAGGTTAGATTTAAATTAGATATAAGGAAGAAATTCTTCACCATGAGGGTGATGAAGCACTGGAACAGGCTGCCCAGAGAATCTGTGGGTGCCCCATCCCTGGAAGTGTTCAAGGCCAGGCTGTATCAGTCTCTGAGCAACCTGGTCTAGTGGACAGTGTCCCTGCCCGTGGTAGGGGGCTTGGAACTCTATGATCTTAAAGATTCCTTCCAACAGAGACCATTCTATGATTCTATGATTTTATATGTATTTCCTCCAAAGGAGATATTTTCTTTTCACCGTACCTTTTGCAAACATGAGCATAAAAAGAAAATTGTATATATTTAAATATGTTTTTCATTTCAATGTTTTTTTGAAATAATTTTAACAGACAAAAGCGATTTCATTATATGCTCTGTCTTTATTAACAAGTAGTGTGCTGTTAGGAAACTAAGAAACATTTTAAAGTACCATTTAATGGATGACTTTATCTTCATTGTTCTGATCTTTAATTTATGTGTAAAAAGCTGCTGTCAAGAGAGGGCATATATATACCTGCTAGACTGAAGTTGTTTTTTCAGTAAGCAATAATTAATTAATGACACTCAAAAATGACCAGTTTGCGTTTGCAATGACAGAGAATGTCAAGAGTTTCTTACCATGGAAGGCACGTACATTGATTTTGTGTTGCATGTTTTGGTGCCACTTGTGTATCAGTAACACATTACTGTCACCTTTAAATCTTGCACAATTGTTTTCCAAGACACACTTTTCTGCAGGAAAGGAAGAAACCTTTTCTCTTATGTATTTACTGTCTGTGGTGAGAAGCAGGAAAAAAGTCCTGGGATTTAATCTACTCCTCCCACTCACCCCTTCCCAAACAACAAAAAAAAATCCGTACATTTCTTTTACCACCTCTTCCACTGGCACAACATATTAATAATTTGTAGGAACAGTTAAAATTTCTCGTAGTTGATTTCTTCATAAGAAGCATTTGGCTATGAGTAAGCCTATAGTAGTATTCAAAGGGAGAAGTGTGTATCTACATACAGATTTTTTAGATGTCTACATTGACTTTTAAGAGTCTGACACTTTGTACAGGTGATAAATGAGCTGAGAGTGTTCACCAAAGGACAGACGTGCATAAACCAATGTATGTTCAAGGAACTGAAAAAAAGAAATTAAAAGTATGTCAGAGAGCAGGGTACTTTTACTGTGAATTATTATATACATGTCTAAAGATTTTTTCATTATTTTCCGTCAAATTATGTCTTGTCCAATCTATCTTCCTTTCTCCTTTCTACAAGTTCTTTGGCTGCACTTCTGTGATGAGTTTCAAGAGGTGGTTCTATTATTTTTTCAGTTGGTCTTTAAGTATGCAAAATGCTGAAGGCATTAGTTCTTTTACAATGACAAGCAATTTAAATCTTGGGATGCATTTTGGAGGAAGTCTAGATCCTACCCAGGAGTGGATAGGATTCACAGTCCGGGGACCCCTGCACCTACACTGCAGGTCCTGTTTTTGCTGCAACATCTCTTGCCATCACACCAGAGAAGAGCAGGTCAGTTGTCTGGATGCAACTGGATGACTTAAGTGCTTTAAGCAGCAGCCTTTCAGGTGAGGCATCCTACTTCCCTGTCTAAGGAACATGAGATAGGCAGGGTTTGAAATCTGCTTGTTTCAAGTTTACTTCTGCTTGTCATAAGTTTGGAACAGTGTGTGCCCTTCTGGGCATCCATACCTTTCCCTGTGCTCGTGATGCGTGATAAAAGCACTGTCTCAACTTCATGCCTAACTTTTAAGTGCTTCCATGCTCACTATTGTTATGACTGTGTTTTTATAATTGGGTCCAAATGCCTTCAATGTTGGGAAAAGCAGGGGTTAAAGGAAAACTAAACAGATGACACAAGCAAGGATGACAGTCTCACTTCTCTTGTTTTATAGTCCCAGCCAAAAACTAAGCCAGTGAACTGAATTACCCTGTTGAGTGTTGTCGTGAGTGCCAGAGTAAGCAGGAGCATGTGTGGGTGTCCAGGAGGACAGAGGGGAAGAGAGGCCGAAGAGGGATGTGCAATCAGCGCTTTGGTTATAGCAAACTACCAGATGGGCTTTGCCGTGTGGTCTGGCTTCTCCCTGGAGCTCCCTTCGCCTTCCCACAGAAAAGATTTCCTTTCTGTGTCTCCAGATGCAAACTGAAGCAGGACTTGAGGGCCTTCCCGCTTAGGGTGAATCCAGCACAGCCAGGGTGGCCCAAGGGAAATCCCCATGGGGCTGGATTTGGCAGATTTGCATGTCCTTCTGTAAATCCCCCTATTTCTGTTATTTTTGATGGACATGCACTATTCAGCGCTGCCAGGGGAATTACAGGGTCTGCAGAGAGAGCTCTCAGCTTTCCATTGCTGTAACAGCTGAGTACTAATCTCACGTAACAGTGGCAGAGGTCAGAAGGAAATTTGTCTCAGGCTCTGAGAGATGCCAAACGGGCAAGTCTGTAGCAGAACCAAAACTGATAATTTTGTTGAAGAGAAGAAGCTGCCAATCCATAGCACTAGTAGGAAGACAGAGTGAAGGCAGCGGCTGGCAGGAGCTCTAGGAGAGGCAGGAGTTTCCCAGATATCCAAACGTTTTTCTGGTTTTTCTCCTGCTTCACATTTCTTCTAGGATGCAGTTTCACTGATTGCTAAGCATTTTCCACACAATTTCATTTGCTTTTTTATTATTTGGCTTTTGAGCAAGGAAATAGTGAGTGGGTTGGGTGAGTTTTTTTCTGGTTGTAATTTTCCATCAGAAAAAACTTCAGTGACTGTCCTGTTACTCTGTCAAAAACATGCCACTGGGGCTTTAATTCCCTGGCATCCTACCAGAGGGGAAGAGGGAGGAATTCAGAATAACAGCTCCACTGATAAATGGTAACTCTGATAATGTGCTGCCGTTTTCTCTTATCCTTTAGCATGCTGCTGCAGAGTCAGCAGTTTTGATGATGATTGACTGCTGTAAGTTCATGTGGAACTTTTGGACAAGATGATTTTTAATATATCAGCTGCATAAAAAATGTGTTAAAGTCAGATTTCTGTCCTGTCTTAAAATCGCTTTTAGTTTAAAACCACTCTGACCTAGACTGGTCCAATACTTTTTTAGGAGTCTATATGAATTTGAAATAAGAGGGCATGATACCTGGTGACTACAGCCTGTAATATAATAGATAACTAACAAATCATTTTAATTCTGTAGGAGGCAGAATGTTGTCTTGCACTTTCATCCAATCTAAAATTTTAAGGGTGGAAGGAATAACCTCTGCCCAGGCCCATAAGACATTAGCACATACTGGTACTTCGGTACATTGTCGCTATTTCATTCTTAAAATAATATTTTCTGCTTTACCTCTCAAAGTTGCAGAAGAACTTATCTTCTGGATGTTTGTATTTAAAATACTTGATGTAAAATGAAGGTTAACAGAATTCAGAAAGTAACCTCAAATAGGACTCAGAAGATGTATAAGTAGCCAAAATTGTTTCACGTTTGAAATATATAAGTGAAGAATTAAAGATCTGTGAAATTAATCTTGCTTTGTTTCAGCAGAAATCTTTTAAACAGACTGTGGTTAAAAAGAACCCAGATCAGTTAAGTACAGTAAGTATTTAACTTCAGATTTCTAGTGTGTACTCTTACTATCTTCATTCCCAAAACATATGAGAAAAGCCTCCTCATAAACTTACAACATGTACTTCTGGTGGCCCAGCAGGATAGAATAAATATATCTGCTTTTTGTTAGCAATGTATCTACTAACTGCTTGAAAAATTTCATCATATAAAGACACTCAGAAGGGAAATGAATATTTTATTTTATCTATTTGTTTCTAATTTAAAGTTGAAAAGGAAAGTGAAGCTTTTTCTGTTTGTAATAACTTCAGATTTCCTAGAAGGACACACAGATTCTTTGGCATTTATCTTTTCATTTTCTATTCAATAACTCTTCCAAAACACAATACATAATAAAATATTATTTATACAAAACGTAATCAAAACCTTTCCTTTACAACCAGGTATTTGTTATTTCTGAGTAGTCCAAAACCAGAAACTTGAGGAATTAAATCCCTATGAAGATAAGGTCTCTGGTACAGCCACATGTAGGCATTGAAAGGTCTTCTGTTTCAAGCCCCTGCTTGCTTTTAAATCTCTCTAATCTCTGCTGCTAAAGTCAAGAAGGAATGAATGTTTTTTGGCACTGACTGGTGGATTTTGGACATCAGCAGAATGGTGTGATGCCCTAGAAGACATAATTAGGGGTCAGATTAGAGAAAATATTGCAAAAAAAAAGCTGTTTAAATCATTCAGATATGAGAAGAAAGCTGGCATGGTGTTTCCTTACATCAGTCAGCAGAGCTGGCCTGTGCCACCTCCAGAACTGTGGCCATTCAGGTGATACACAAAGTGTCATCTCTGCAGAGTAACATGAAATGTCAATTTGTCGTGTTTGTACTCCCAGCAAAACACCCAAATGTTTAATTGCTAATGCAGACTGGTTTTGCTTATCCACATTAGATATCCAGGGCTATTTTTGCCAGCCCTCAAGACACCTTTTGTGTTTTGGTGCAGGAGTTCTGTACTGTATAATCTGCTGAGCCAGAAAGCTAAACAATTCCAGTGCCTTTCATTTTCCTGGGAGTCTTTGGCATTGCAGATATCCTCACAGAAGGGCTGGAGAACTTGCCCAGAAATCCCACCACTCTGGAAAGATGCTGAAGGAACAGAGTGTGAGGACAAGGATGTCTCCTGGGAATGATGGTGTTGGGCCCCTCTGGGCTCGGAGGACTTTTCCTGTTTGGAGGAGCCTGTGGTTCCAAAGTGTCTTCCCACTTGACCCCAGGTATAAACTGTTTTTCTGTTGCCTGATTAGGGGNAAAAAAAAAAAAAAAGAAATTCAGGCTTTATTCCATATGCAGTAGATTATCTGTGACTTTGGGGAGTAGAGTGCATGCCCAGCCCTGTTTCCAGGGTGTTTCCAGCCACACCAAGTACTTCCGAGAGAAGCCCCAGGAGCACAGTGCTTTGCAGGAACAGGATGTATTTATTTGCCAATGTGTGGATTTAGAGACTGGTCACATCAGAAAATATATGTAATTTGTGTATGCATCCACACAATATATACAGATTCATGTTATCTATGTTATCTATGTACATGTAACATGTATAGTTCCTGTGATTTGCACGTATCTATTTCAGGATAAGAAAGACAACACTGAGCCAGTGTCACTATTTTTCTGTAACGTGAAACTAAAAATTTTGGTAGTATGGCTTGATTGATTCCAGCTATAGCAAATTTGTAAAATAAAAAGTGAATTTTTCCAGTTTTTTAAGCAAGTCCATAGAAACAATGTTGAGAAAGGAAATTGTATCTGGCAAGTTAAAGCAGCCTGGATTGCTGTTCTTTACTTCACTACAACATACACCCACACATACTTTGAACTCCATTGCATCCTAAGTTCCTGCTGGCTGCTTTTCCAAAGATTCACAATATTTCTAATAAAAGAAGTCATCAGCCAGCTTTTCCCTCTGAGCTCTGAAATAGATGGTGTGACCTGTAGTTACCAGTTTCCAAAATTAATGGATGAATCATAAAAAGACATGCTTTATTCTTGTTTATAATTTGAAAATGTTGGCCCTTGTGTTTAGGAACTTTTTAAATTTTTTCATTATCCAAAATTTCATTATTATAAATGTGGGAAAAGTTCCTAGTGGGAAAAAAAATGCTGCAGACACACACGCAGATCCCAAAGCCAGCCTCCGCATTGCAATTTTCCTGTTGCCTCACATCTGGAATGCGTAACTTGAAGACTCAACCATAACAAGAATTATGGTTGAGCAAGTTAAAAAGTTTGCATTTGATGAGGAGAGGAGTAAAGCTGACCCTGATAAGGACATTTTGTTTTTCTTTTCCATGAAGCAACATATTTTTTCTTAAAGGAAAAGGGAAAGAAAATACACGCTAACTTTTAGCCTGAACCCAGGAAGTTAAAGCCGTTTAATGAGAGCTCAAGCTCATGCAGCTGGCTTGTAACCAGGACTGACTGTACTCCACGTTGTCTTGCACATATATCCAGTCTTTTTTTCTTCTTCTTCTTTCAAACAATCATCTGTACATTGCAGCTGGGATATGGTGATTTCTTCTGTTCATAGGTTGTAGCTCATATTTAGTGAATAACAATAGTGAAGGCTAAGTTGAAAAAGGGTTATTGTATTGGAGATTTCTACTTTATCTTCCATTACAAATAATTCAGAATTTTTATACTAATGCCTGGATGGAGGCAATAAGATGAAGGCCAAAACAATATAATTCACCTAACATGATTATGTATTTCAATGTATGCTAAAATCAGCAGCATACAAAAATAAAAGGTTTAATCTATCCCTAATATAATTTACTGAATTCAGTAAATACTTCATAGATAATTTTCTCCCTTCATCATTTATAGTTGGACAATTAGAAATTATTATATTTATAGAAACCTTTGCAAATCTGATGTATCTGAAATCCTGATTATATATTTTGTGCAAATTGACAAAATGTAGATCATTACAGGTGTCTAAATGTGAATTCACATTCCCATGAGCTATGTAAGAGTGTATAGAAAGTGTGAATCTACAATTGAACAGTAATTTTTTATCTTCTCTAACATACTTTAATAACTAAACTCTAACAGAGTTTATAAACATCCATTACAGGATGACCTGAGTCTGATTCAAGAATCTTGCAGTCTTTCTAAAAAAAAAAACAAAACAAAACAAAAAAAAAGCCAAAAAACACAAACAGATCCAATTTCCATTTTCCATTGTTAAAGTTCTGAATGGAAAAATTACCCAAAAATTCCGTGAGATAATAACCACCAAGTTATAAGATTTTTATTCTGGTATTGCCAAGCAGAGATTTGAGTCTTGCTAGAGGTGTACTCCATCCTGTATAGGCAAAGAAATGGAAGATCTGCAGGGTGACAGAAATCAAGCAAAAAACTTGCTGAAGAACTGTAGAACAGTAAAAAAAATTTCACTATCCTCCCCTAACAAAGTTTGTCAGGAAGTAATGATTCAATAAACTCAGGAAGACCTACTGCATTTGCAAATACTCTGATGCCATGAGTTGCTTTGACTTTTAGATTATATAAAAATCAAGAGTAACATGAAACTCAGAAGTAAGATTGTGCTTTTCTTTGTTATCTGCAAATTTGTTATTGAATTGTAGCAGTTGTTTATGTGGTTAACAAAGAATCAGGTTTCTTGGACAAAGGCAAAATTTGCAATGGCAAATACTTATATATTTTTTTCTATAAATCTAGCCAATGTCATTGCCTTGTAGAAAATTGTATTCAGAATTTTAACTTTAAACAATAAAAGTATTTTGATGTTTGTTGCATTTAGAAAAGTATGTTTCCTTCAACTTTTCTTATCCTTAAAAGTAAGCAAAGAAGTTTAATACTACACACTATTAAACCTTAAAATTTTCTAAAAATGCCTTTCAATCTGAGGAATTTTTACACAGAAAATATATATTTCAATTTTTTTTTTCTGAAATTAAAAATCAAAATTACATGTGAGAATAGAACTGATGCAATCAGGTAGTTTATTGGAAAATGTAAAAAGTGGCTGTCAGTTACTTGGAGAAAGATTGCACTTGTGTAGATTTTAATTTATTGTTGTCATGGTCTATGGGAAAGAAATCTAAGTGGAAGGCAGAAAAGAAAGTCCCATTTCTTTTTCTATGTATCTTTAAATACATCAGTAGCATCTGGACGTCAGTTTGGTCTCTAAAAGCAAAATTGGGTTCAGCAGAGTACCTTAAAGAGAGGCTTTCAAAATAGCAATAAAATCATCTGTTGGATCTCCAGCAAAAAGGTGGTAAAGTGATGCCTCTAAACATGTTAAGGCTGATTGAAGAACGGACCAAAAAGTCACTTAACGTTAAACTCAGGTGAGATGAGAGTAAATTATTTAAATATAAATATTTGAAACTATTCTTGCTGTATGTGAGGAACACCTACAAAGTGAATCAGATTTGTATTAGAATGCTCTCTGTGCTGTGGTCTTTGTCACCAGCCTAATTAAAAGATCCTTGTGAACCCACTATAGTACTTTTCTTCCCTGTGCACTTCGCAGAGAAAATTGTGTGTATGGAGTATGCTGCTTTGATGTTCAGAATCTGACTGTGCAGATGCTCTGCAGAACACAACTGCCTGACAGATGCCACCCTCAAGTGCAATGAGACCTCTACTTAAAAGCAGTCTGGGATATTTAGGTTCTCAAGCTAACCAATGAAGTTTCTTTGCATATATGGGCGGGAAGCATGTTTTCGTATTTTGCCATACCTTTTCAAACCTTGATGCTGCCATGGCTTAGGTATGTTTGCCTTTCAGTGCAATTAATTCATATATGGTGTGAAGTTTGATGATTACATGTCATTTCCAGATGAGAGGGACTGCCTCTTTAACCTTGCTTCACTTTTGTAGACCTCAAGTCCCACTCACTGTGAGCTGTTTCTAAGGGAGCAGCAATGATCCCCCACTCCGTGTCACCCTGCACATGGCTGCCCATCATGTCCCCCATCATGCAGGCCACTGAGGGGATTATACAAATCCAAAACCACAACGCTCTGCCACACCATTCTTCTCCATTCGCACCATCCCCTGGCATCGCCTTCTCTTAAGTCCAGCTGCCATCTTGTCCTGACTGCTTTGTTGCTCAGGTGCACATCAGATCTTTCCTGAGCTGATTCTATTTACTCATCCAATATACTGCCAAGGAATAGTATATTTTAGTTTTCCATAGGTGTAAGATCAAGCGACATGGGAAACCTTAAACTACAGGTAATATTATAGTTACCTTTATTACATCTTTGAATAATTTCATCTAGCTAAAACAATATATATTAACTTTCAACACTTTTGTAAGAAATAAACGAAAGATATTTTGTTTTAACTTTGATATCCATTGCATTATGTCTTTTGTATGAATTGAGCAGAGAACATGATTTCAATTAATAATTACTAACTAGAATGAAGTCACAATCTGTGATAAATTTCCTTTTTGCTGAAGAAGCATTAATACTTTATTTAAGTGATAAATGATCATATAATCTGTATAACAATATTTTTTTTTGGTTCTTATATATGCTTTAGTACTTAGTATAAGTTCGCACAGTCCTGCAGAATGCTATCCATTGGGGTGATTCCTGTTAGGAAGATAATTTACACTTTTAACTTCATCTTGCTGTCCACGGACAAACATTGTTGATCAGATGGACACCAGTAGAAGTTGTTAAGATACATGTTGTTAATTGGCTTATTAGTACAACTGACTGTTGATCCTGTTAAACTTCCTATTTTTGATTCAAATTCCCACTGAAAGAAGTATGCCTATTTAAAAATAATTATTACTTTCCTGTAGCTATGAAGAAATTAGGATTTTTTTTTACTTCGTAAGTAAATAGTTAAAGTGCATACTTTATGTCTGTGGAGTTATAAAATATAAGTTCTTAATACTATAACTGTTAAGGTCTCCTTGGAATTTTAGGATTAATGATTTCTTTGTTATTAAGTTACATCCCCAAGCCTCTTTTCTTGGAGGCTTTCCTTCATGGCTCCCTCAATAGTACTGAGGCCACACAGAGCAAATACATAGCTGATACTTATTTATAAAGGATTTGATCTACCCCTTCTGCTCACCCCTTGCAACTTCTCCCTTATGACCTCGACATTTCACTCGGTCAAGCCCTGTAAAATTCTGCTTGTTTATGGGAAGTACTTTTTATGAGAGAATAAAAATCGTTTTCCTTGGTTTTTTGGTCATTGTCTTCACAATTGCTACGGTAGAGTTGCTTGCACAGATGTTGTATCTTGAACTGTAAATTTTTCATGACAGTTGTGTAAAGCTGCCTTAATTGCAACAGGCTTTCTCAGCTGTCCCTTCGCTGTGACCTATGACATCTTCACTCCCCTACTTCTAAAACCATTTCCTAATAGAACCCAGCAGATCTTGTCTATGATAAATCGTAATTCTGGGTTGCAGCTGGAGATCTCATCAGATGTGCAGTGTGTTCGGGGGCTCATTCATTAATCCAAAATAGTGGCCACAGGCAAATCCCTACATGCATGTTTGAAGTTTTAAAATTCAGTTGTGCTGAAAACTGGCCTAGTGAAATAAGCTATGAGTAGGATCTGTGTTCCTAGTCAATCACCCCTACCTGTATACCAATGGGTGACTGTACTGCAGAGGGGATATCATTAGATAATACATAGCAACATACTCATACAGAAGTACACAGAGTATGGGATGTTTATGGACTCAAAATCATATGTGCGTGTTGCTCAGCTTTCTTGATTTTACACTCATATCACTTTAACTTCAAAGGAGCCATCCTGTTAAGAGCTCAGAATCACACCTAGTCTCCTTTTGCATTGTCCATAGCCTGCCTCTCTTCCATATTTTACGTGGTTTTATACTGGTCTTCTGGGCTGAAGAAGGATCAAATCCATCTTGACATGCAAAGTGATAGACTGAACAGCCGAGGGGCAGGGTGGTGTTCTTGTTCATTGTGAAGAGCTTTACTAGTCAGTAGAGGATGACCATGAACATAAGGTGGTATTTTTGAACTGTTCTCTGACTGCCATAAGCATCACTTGGGATCATAGCAACTGGCCTAATTCTAAACATCCATGAGGATGCTGTTGTGGTAGGGCAAAGCCATATCTGGGAATTAGCAGCAAGTGTATGTGTTGGAGATTGTGAGTTGCTCTCACAGGCCCTGGAGCTGTAGCTTGGCCGTTCCAGAGACCTGGATGACACCCAGAGATCAAAACATTAGCTGTCACACTGAAAGAATTAACTTGTATAAATTTGAGATAAATTATTGGAGGGGGTGAAAAACCTGGAAATTTCAGGGCAGAGTAGCTATATTTCTCAATAGTCATCTCATTGATCATTTCTAGTATGACCAGAAATTAGTCAGTAGGTTAATGTTTCTTGTCAAGACTTCCTCCAACATTTTGACATATAATAAAGAGTTACAAATTAGAACATTTTTTTAGTACTGTGCCATCAGCAAAAATTTTTCTACCCAGGAAAAAAATATGTAACACTTTTGTGAAAGTGACTGGGAACAATGTTCTGGATCTTTATGGTTTGTGATCATCTTGATTTATCTGAGAATTTAATGCAAATGTTTGTCATTTGTGATTCTCTCTTTAAGCTGCAATAAAACCAGCCCATCTGTAGATTTCATGGTGCATGAGATCATGAACTGCATACTCTTTGGGTCATGGGGCTGGCAATTTATATATAAGCTCCTAACATCGATAGGACACCAAAGGTGTGAAATTCTTCTGGAGCTAAAGTTCAGGAAAGTTTATTGATGGTCTCTAGAGAGTCCCATTGTTTTGCAGGCTTTATTATCTTCTGTTGCTCTAGTCTAGGACTGCAGCTCAAGAAAAGACTTACACAGCCTACTGTACATACACACTGCTGAGGCCTCAGAACCTTGCAGGATTAAACCCTATTGGAAAAGCTGCTTGTGAGTGGGATTTTTTTCCTGACCTCAATTTATATGCCATTTTTGACTACTGTAATTTAATAGAACAGATTATGAAAGGAATACTTAAACTATCTCAAAACTACTTAAGCAATATCAAGCAAAATGCAGAAATACTCAATATAATAATGCAGTCATAGAATGGTTTGGGTTAGAAGGGACCTTAAAGATTATCTGGTTCAAACCCTGCTGTACAGTGTTCAAGCCCAGGCTGGATGGGGCCTCAAGCAACCTGGTCCTGTGTATAGGCAGAATAATTTCCAAACAGTTTACTCTGTATTAAGTATTATATTATAGCCAATTACAGTGGGGAGAATTATTTTGGAAAGCAAAGATAGCTGTTGAGTGGCTTGCTCTTATGTCCAGTCATAGTACTGTAAAGCTTGTCACTGCTGTACAGTTTATTAACTTTTTCAATGGATTATTAGAATCTTCATAGCATTAGAGTGTACCCCACGACTGGTAATAAGTTTGCTTTGCTAACAGTAATTTAGATCTGCTGCCATACCAAAACTATTCTTACCTTAGTTTGAATTTTAAAATAACCTTTATTTTATATGTGAAAATTGGTTGTATAGTAGTTTTGAAATAAATTAATGCAAATTGGGCGATTAGAGATGTTAATTTTTTTCTTGCACCTGTGAAATGCCTTCCTGATTTTAAATTTATAGCCTCTGAACTCTGACCCATGTTAGATGAAGGAGAGATTTAGACATGGTTGGTGCGGTTGTATATTAATGTGTCATGCAATCTGTGTGACTAGAGGTTAGTCATGCCCATTAGTTTTCCTTCAGAATTTCATCTTTTGATTCAGGAAATATGGTTTAAACTTAGATTTTGCTTGTATCTAGTAGCATTTAACCCTCTAGATTAAGTTTTTGTCTCTTTTTTTAATGCTTTCCCTTTTTATAAGCTTCTCTACATAATTTGTGTTGTAAAAGGCAAAACGTCTTCTGTTACACCTACCAGTTTCTCCTCTGGGTAGGCAGCATTGTAAATTATTAAATACAACTACAGACAGTGTCATGATAACTTTTAATGTGATGGTGAAGTGAGAGCATTGATCTTATGTAATTTGAGTCAGAAAAATCTGAACAGGTAAACTATTTGTAACTTCTTACAGCTGAATAGGAACATAAGTAATATTAGTAACAGAAAAAAGACCATCTGGTCCAGCTTGCCTGAGTTTGTTTGATTGGTTCATTATAATCTCAACCACCTGCTTTTCCACTGAGCTCTACTTCACCAGTCCTATCCTATTCCAGAGCAAATGTATCTGTCTCTTGTACACCTTTATAAATCTTTCCTTATAACTTTGATCATTCAGACCTTATGATGTCTTATGGCACAGGAGTTCCTGAAGTCTCAGAAGAGATTGAAGCTGGTAGGTTCTGGATGCTCAAAAAATGCACAGAAAGAAAGACTCCTCATCTAAGGGTTTGTAAGCTAGTTTCAGAGAAAATATGTGGATGATTAGAAGAGTGGTGTAAAATTAGGTGAACATCTGTGTGGTGATGTGATTACCTTGACCAATTACAAAATGCAGATGTTTATTTTGGTTTTAGATTTAACAAAATACACCTATACTATTTATAGACTGTACTGACATCCTGCTAAGACACCTACTGTTTTTTTTCTCCCATTTTTATCAAGGCAGTACTGTCTTTTTTGTGATTTTGAAGGGGAATAAGGAGAGTACTTAGTACTATTAAACTACGGTTCTTTGTGCTAGTGGCAGAGGGAAATAAGTAACAGCCCTGTGAAGTAGTGTTTTCATTCTGTAAACTAAGGAACAGGGAAATTTACTGTTCTGCCAATGTCTTAAATCCCATTTACTTTATCAGAGATGCTGCTTGTCTATGACGGTGGTTAAATAATTTGGAATGTAATTTAAATTGGATTAAAATTATTTAAACAATTAAATGATGGTTTGATCAGTTTCTGCCAAATAATGTCAAGCTTCATGTCCTTCAAGTTCTTTATAAACACGTGAATTTACTGTCCTGATGTGTTACAACAACTAAATCTAAATTAGGTTAACTTGTGTTAATGTTAATGCAATTTCTTCTTCTTCCTTTTTTTTTTTTTTTTTTTTTTTTTTTCTTTTTTTTTTTTTTTTTTTTTTTTTTTTTTTTTATTTTTTTTTTTTTTTTTCCTTCCCCCTCCCCCCTCTCTCTCTGGAGGTGAAATAAAGAAGCTTCCTGTGCTATAGACACTGTCTAAAATTTGTGATACTGGCATCAGGTGCTGTAAATTATATTGCTTTGATTATCTGGGTCTTGATTCTCTAGTGTAAGCTTCTAACAATTTCTCCGGGGTTTTAGCAAAGGGTATTCTGAGCCTGGACTGTCTGAGCTGTGCTGTGCCTCCTGCTGTTCAGCTGCTGCTGAGTGTCTCCTGGGTGAGCAGCTGAAAAAAAAGACTTCATCCATTGCTGGGGCCTAGTACCAAAGAATATAAGTTAGGACTGGGATGAATATGGGATAGTCATTTAACTTGCAAGCTTTGAGAACTCCCATGCTGGGTATGGAGATAATGGCTACTGGCACGCATATAAAATATCCTATGAAATTATACATAAATGCTTACTGTTTGATCTGTCTTAACACACTGTAAAACTTTGTACTTACAAGTATGTTTTCCATAAAAAAATCAACACTTTTCAGATAAAGAGAAAGATTCTCTTTCCCTCTCCTCCCCTGCTAACCGTGGGAGGAGATTGGCTGTGGAGTAACAGTATTTTTTTGGTAGACTAGAGTTGCGTTTGAGACAATCTGCATAAATAGGCCAACAGTGTGCTCTCATTTTGGGTCAGTTCTTTTTTCTAACAGTGGATTTTAACCAGAGATCTCAAAGCAGCAAAACACTTCAATTTTTATGTTGAAAATAAAATATCCTGCCTTTGCCAGATAATAATGACACTTTATAAAATAGAGGAGCCTATTTTTCTTAGGCAGATCTGTTTCCTATATACAATTTTAGTGGTTGAGGTAAGTCTGCAGTCTAGTATCTTGCACTTCATAGTTTTAATGCTTATTTTTGTGTGTTTGGAAAGTACGAAGTACAACAGATACATGGCGCATTGAGCTTTCAATCTTAGCTTATTTTATAGCTTAGAGCAAACAGATAAAGGATTAAAAATAGTTAATTTTCAGTGGGATATATTAAAGTGCCGTAATTAATAAGTTAAATGCCATTCTTTTCTGTGCTTGGTATTTTCTGTCTCTGAAATCCTTTCCTTTCTGTTAGCTCTGCTACTAATTATCCAGCTGCTAGCTGTAGGCCTTTAAAGTCGGAAAATGCAACATCAGTCAGGAGACATGTGGCCGCAAAAACCAGTGAGCATGTAGGAGGAGTGACTTTACAGGTCAAGTGCTATAGCTGTTCTTTGACAAATCAGTCTGAATTAGCATCATAGGAGCCTGCCGGTGTTCCTGCTCCCCCACACCTCTGGCTTCATCCGTTAGCTGGTGCTTTTGCCAGCCTTCATTTTACACTGCATATCTGTCACCTGTTTCAGTGTTTGCTGGTGCTGCTGGAGCAGCTTCAGCCCCACAAGCATCACTACCAAAACAAACATTGAAATTAACTCTGTATCTGAATCTGTGCTGCATGTGGCTTCACCACTCTTCAGCTAGTAATGATTTATTAATATTTTGGAGAAAGAGTAAATGGAATATAAAGTAACTCCTCTGACTGATGGTCAAAATTCAAGAGATAGCATCACTAGCAGTAGACACTCAAGTAAAAAGCTTTCTTAAAGTCTGTTTCATGCCTTTTTGCTAAATGTGTTTGATCATACTGCTGGCATCTGTATCCCCACAGATGGCTCCAGTGTAAAGACCTAATTGTGCAGCCCTAATTTAGGTACATCTCTTGTTTCCCTGCTGAAAAGACAGGGCATGGAGTGGTGGGAGATAAAACCTTGAAAATAGCATTCCGGTGCTAGAGGCATCCTCTAGATAGTCCTAGCTGGCACACTTAGGGATGGATCCCAGCTCAGTGGGGTATGGAGGGAGGCTTATATGCCCCCTTTCTTTTTCACCTTTAAATTGAGGCTGTGTGCTTGACAGTTGCCTGTGTTCTGTTCTCTCTATCTAATCTATCTGTCTACACGGCTTCCATGTCCTTCTTGTTAAGAATGATAAATGGAAAAGGCTGTTAAAGTTTCAGCATGCTTAATAGTGTCCAGAGCCAATCTGTTGTATGACAGATGCAGTGATAGGTAACTACTTGATGGACACAGAGGATCTGTGGTTAGCTATGTACTTTTAGGAATGCGAGTATAAGTACTGACAACACTGGTCCAAATGTAATCTGTGCAAGTGTAGGTTTCTTTTTGTATGCATCACATATGCTGTTAAATAAGGGGCTTGACTACCAAATACGATGGATCTATCACTGTTAAATAAGCACATATCTGTTACTGTATTGGTTATTTTTCTTTCTCGGAGAAATAATTTGACACGTAAAACAAATGCATAAATAAGTATGGGTGACCTATCTCACTAAATATTAACTGTCCTTTGTTTTGAATTCTATAATATATGATGAACTTTTAAAAATCTGTTAAAGTTAGTGGATACTTTTCAGCTGAATTCAATAAGTTTTGGATCCGGTCCATAGAGAGTACAAACCCCATGTGCTTTGCCTAAAGTTTCTGCCTGGCTTTTTCTATGGTTTGCAAATATATGGAAGAGTGGGATGAAAGTTGGATGCAAATTCTTTTTTTCTATAATATTTTTAAAGTTTATTTAAGATGAGCGGTTTGTCCTGATGTCCCTCAGGCTTTCCTGATATCTCAGTAAATTTCGATAGATTCCTTTGCAAATCTAGTCTGCATTTCCACACATCTATCATTCAGGAACATGGCTTAATAAATTAGCTAAAGCACCCTGTAAGAGAAAATTGTGTAGAGCTAGTTCGGTTTTTACACCAGAATAACTCTGTGGACTTACCAGTGTTAATTCTTACTATATCTGGCTTGGAAAAATGAAGAAGCAAATAAATGAATGCAGCAATTCAACCTACAAAGTAAAAGTTACATGGAGGAACCATGGATATTTCCTTTGAAAAAGTATGTTTCTACCTTTGAGTTAGAGGACTTTAATTCATTCCAGTTCATCTGGTTTTTTTTGTTGTTGTTGGTGGTGGGTTTTTTTTGGTGTGTGTTTGCTTGTTTGTTTTTTGTGTGTGTATTTCCCTACCATTCTTTGAATCTATTGTTCTGAGGGGCAAAAAGTAAGATTGATGTGGCTGTGTTAGTATCAGTTATTGTTTTCTTCCTAATGTCCTGCAGCTTTATGTTGCTTTAACGTATGCACATTCAGAGTTTTGAACATTGTGGGAAAAGGTTTCACTGGCATCCATTCTTGCCATTAAAGTGCTTCCCATCTGAATATTGCCTGCCAAAGTATGTGGTATCCTGCAGAGCAGGAGGATGAGGACATAGATTGCAATGAAGCTGAACAGTTTGCACTTCCTAACGGTGACACCAGACATCAATCTTTTGTAGAGACAGCCCAGAATACAGGAGACTAAGAACTCTCACCCTCATCCCCCCACCAGAAAAACAAAAGGAGAATTATCTTCTCTTTTTTTTCCATTTCATTCCAGCAATTTCCTTCTAAGAGCCTCCAAGATGAATACGTTCTCAAATTGCATAAGCTGATGTTTCAGTGGCTGAGACACATTTGGAGAAGGAAAATAGAAAAAGAACTGAAAGTAAAAAAACAGTAGGGACTATGAAGTAACTTAAAAAAAAATCATCTGAGTTCTCTTTATCATCAAGCTAAGGAGTAGAGTGCTAATTTGGTCACAGTTAGTGTGTTTCACACATCTGTACCACAGTTTGACACCAGTATTCAGTAACGCCAGGTTATATTATACAAGTTGGCAAATGCTCAGAACTAAAGATTTCCAGTTCTGTAATCAGCCATATTTGGAGAAGCTCAAGTCAAGTCTGCAGCTTGTATAAAATGGCATAGATCTGTAGAAGTCACTTTGCACCAGCTGCTGAAGATATTCTCCTTTACACAGAAATTTGTTGCAGGTTTTTATTTTAATGTATAAATCTGATTTCACCAATAGGATGATTTATAGGTGTGCAGTTAATGAACCATATGTTCCTCTTTGTGGTAAAAAAGGTATAGAAAGAGGTAAGTGCTGCAAAATATTGCTACATCAATGACCTGCAGAGGTTAACATATACTGTGTCACTCAGTCAAGAGGGTATAAGGTGGATAAACCTTGTGATAACCAGTAGGAACCCTCACTGAAGAAAGGACAATTGAAGAACTTGGGCCCAATATGAGACACTGGTAAGTGCTTGACAGGGCTTGGGACTGGCTTCATAAACAGCATTTTGTGCTATAATTTAGTTATCTTTGAAACTATCATGGCACCAATTTATTTTTTTGTACAAATCAGAGCTACTTTGAAAAATCTTAGAGCTAAAGAATCTCATTTGAAATCTAGAAGAAATGGAAAATAGGGTGCCCGCATCAAGCCTTATAAACATATGAAAGAGACAAGTAATTGTGTAATAGCTGCTGCCGTCGTGGTTCCTCATGAACCACAGACTCAGATCTTTGCTACAGAAATCATCCACAGCTCAGGCAAACAGGACATTAACCACCTGCGGAGCTGCTCCACACAACTACAGAACTTGAACAATTGGCTTCAGGAAGGTGTGAGAAGCAGGTTGGTAGGGAAAGTTGGTATAGCAGAATTTGTGTGAGACGCTGTGTACTGAAAGACTTGCCAAATATTCCACTATTTTCAGAGGTTACATATATACACATTGCTAAAACTTCATTCCTTCTGTGTGTTTCTTCGTCTTTCGAATTTTTCCTATTTGTCTTTGTGGCAGTGTCCAAATCCAACAATTGCATGCTAAAATTGCTTTGGATCATTTATCTTCTCAATATCTTTCCCTACAAAGGAATGCATATTCGTTTTCTATTAAACTATGAGTGAAGTCAGAGATTGACTCACTTTGAATTAATTTCTGAATCCTTACCTAATGAACTTTATTCCTTTGTGGTTTTCCATGTGTGGAAAGAGACTGTTCAATTTCCAGCAACTGTGTGAACAGCTCACAGGCCGTGGGTTAGGACTACCCTAATGTAATTAACTGAAACTATTACTCTTGTTGACATTGTTATAACTAGATTGCATAAAGTTCGATCCATGAAGATTAGCTTCCAAGGAAGCTACTCCTACTAGAAGAGACTGAGTCTTGGAGAACACTGTGGCTTTTTCTAACCTTCCCATTGGTATCCTATGCTTACGAGGAAGCCAAGAAATAACATAGGACATGTATGGGTTGAGAGGACCACGATTTTTGATGTGGCCAAGCTCTGCTTTCCTAACTACATGATACCTTAAATATTTTACAGATTCAGAAGTGTATCTGGATATAATTCGCAGTTCCCCAGATTCTTGCTAAGAGGGGATATGATCTGGCCTGTTGTTTGTTCTGGGTAGCATATGTAATGCTTTGGCTTGCCTTGATTCTTCCCACGTTTCCCTAGATCATTGTACATCTTAAGTTTTGCAGATTTTTCTGTGGATCTTTTTTGTGTGGGAGCCATTTTGTGTTTTCAACTGGTATGGCAGCAGATCAAGCAGAAGGTTTTGGCTCATGCACAGATTCTGGAGGCAGGTTTTGTAGAAATTTGCTCCAGTTTTTGGCTTGAGAGCCATGGGAGCATATACCATGTATTACTTGATTGTAAGTTAGCCACTCACTAAATAGTTTGCTGAGTGCATACAGTAACTTAGAAGAGGGCTGAAAAACAGAAATAATACTGAATAAAGCACAGCAGCAGCACATCTCGCATCACAGAAGGATCATGTGCTGAACACCTAGTGAAATTTCCTAATTAAGCTGCTGGATTGCAATTATGCAGGTTTCAGAGTGTCTCACAGTAGCATTATTTCTCATTTGAGATTGGCAGTGTGTCATGCTGCATGATTGCCTATCCCAGAATTACCTGGGTACCTCAATATATTTCATTGCAAGATGACCAAAGAGGACTAGATGGTGCTGAGGCTGAAGAGCTGGTGCTTCTGAGTTGTTCCACTTCTCCTGACAAACAAACTCTGGGAGCAAAGGCTAGCAGATTCTGTTTTATTCTGTTTTTTCCTGTTGTTCTAAACCGCAGTGGAACACCTACTTTCTAAATGCTGAGAACTGGTCAGTGCCAGGTACATGCAGATAGGTGCTTCTCAATAAAAATGTGCAAAAGAAGAAAGTTAAGAAAGTTACTCAAAGCTATATAGTGAATCAAGTCTAATTCAACACTTGAACTCAGATCTTGTTACAGCTAGTCTTTTGATTTAGATGTGTGATCATCCTGAGAATACAATGTAAGAAAAATGTGTTTTATTAAAAAACAAAATAAAACGAACCCAAAACCCACAAACAAACGAAAAACCCCATACATTTCCCTGTATACACGCTTCTTTGTGTGTGGTATATAATACAGTCTTCCAGATAAATTCCTTGGATCTAATCCTGTTCTCTTTAAACCCGTACAGCCCTGTGCTTACACTAATGTAACTGAAGAAATAATTTGTTCCTATAAGAATTATATTTCTAATAAGAAGTAAGTAGAGGCTTTTGGCAAATAACTTATCTTGCAGCTCTTATTGAACAACACTAAAACAAAAAACATAAAGCAAAGTTGGATCAGAAGAGTAACAAAAGAGGGACTGCACCACAACAGACTAAACAAAGGAGTCATGCACAGATCGTATCTACGTCTGGTGTGGCGATAATCACTGGTATGTATAGGTAGATTTCTGTTTTCATGTGAGGTGGAATGTATTCTAGGGCATCCACTCCAGGTCCCAAAATACAGGTTTTTTTAGCCAGCTTTTATTAAAAAAATCTGGTAATTGTCCCTCCTAGTAACAAAGCTTAAGTGGTGCTCTGTCTCAGTGGTTGTTCATCCAGTGCAAATGTAGAACCCAAGAGGGAATGAGACTCTTTGAAAAAGCCCTGCAGGAGAAGAGATTTATTCAAACATTTTGTAAGCATCAACAGAACAGATAAATTAGAACAAGGCACGAAGGTAGTATGTAATCAAACAGTTGTTGTTTTGTGAATTAGAAAAGCTAATAGCTTACTGGAGCAATTATTTAAATACTGTGTGTTTTTTTCTGTTTTATCTTTGTAGGGATAGTTGAAATGCATAGAAAAAGAATGACTGGAAGATTTACCTTCCAGGCCATTTTTCTTTCCTCAGTTGCCTGGGATTTCTGCTGATTCTGACTGGAGAGAAGTAGATCGATGATTCCTTTTCTATTGCTTGTAGACAAACGCAGCATCAAGTACCTGCCTCTGAAGCGTTGCAGGTTACAGCTGCTCTGGGAAGCAGAAGTTTCCAGGCTGGGGTCAGCAGGGACCACACCACGGCTGAGGGGTTTCTTGCCACATGCTTGACTTTGTGGATTTCATAATAATGTGGCAATCCATGCCACAGTAAATGTAATTTTTCTGTCTTGTAAGTTTCTAGCTAGTTAAATTGTAGCTCAGTTTCTCACTGAATACTGATGGTATTTAAGCCTGTATTATAAGAGAAGGCAAGCAGAGTCAAACTGAAGGTTTTGTTTGAATTTGAGTAGATGCTGTGGGGAATCTTTTGCCTGTTCTCTTAGCTACGGTCAGCGTTGACTGAAAGAGAATGGAAACTTTACATGACTCATCATATGGACGTATTTCTAAACATCTGTACTTTTTTTCCACTTTACTTTAGACACAGGTTTTATGAATCTGTGCACGAAGAAATTGCCCTCTTTTAATTACATAATTATATAATATTTATATTCACCAGAGATTAACCAAATCTTTACCATATCACTGATTTCAAAGATTGTGTAAAATGGTTCTTTTAATTGACATCACTCCTTGAAATGACTACAGATGGTTTTGGCATATGTATTTTCTTCTGTCAGTAATCAAAATGTCTTGGGCTGTGCAAATCACTGAAAGCTTCAGAAATTAACAACAACCAAGTCTGTCATTTTGAACTCTCCGCATTATGTACTCCTAAAGAGAAATCTTGTGTGCACAATGACCCATTTCTACTACCACACAAGAAATACCTCGGAAGTAGTGAAATATGGCCCAGGCATTGCATCTATCTTTGGGTGTCATAGAAAGGAATTCAATTAGTGCCAAAAACTTAATTTGAAATAGAAAAAAATTAAGGCTAAATAGAAACATTGGTTGCCATACCAGTATGGTTGTGATGGTATGTGAAACATCATATTTTATGTATTAATTAGGAGGAAGATGGAGGGAAGAAATGGAAAAGAAGGATAACATCATTAATCTTTTTTCCTTTTGGAAAACCCAGAAAATAAGATAAAGTAGGGGTGCTGCAAAAAGCCTTGCTCCAGCTTCATGGTAACTGGTGCTTCATTGGTGCTGCAAAGCTACTGTTAAGTATCCCAAAGCCTCCTCTTCTCCAGGCCACTTTCCTCAGCTTCTCATTTTCTTTTTTCTATCAGGAGAATTCATATATTGGACCAATGCTAAAAAAGACAAATCTTCATTTTCTATTAGAATCAGTGTTAGGATATAAATATCTCAACTGCTAGGTGCCCACTGATTTTAACAAGTGCAGGTCTGAGATCATTTCATGGAGACTTAAAAGAGCTAGAGTGAAAACTGAGGCCCCGTCCATCATCCGGCAGTTCCTCTGTAGCACCAATTTTATTTCCTTCCTCACCTAACTACCTGGCATCATTCATTCTCCTTTCAGATTAATGCTGATTCCTTTGGAGTTTGTATTGGGTGATGGAAGAAAATATTCATTAATTGTGTACGATGCTAATAATAGTGTATTAAACAACAATTAACTCCAGTAGCAAGATGTAAGTCTGTTCTTCCCCACATGTGACTGGCTCATAAGGTCACCTATTAAGAGGAACCTGGGGTAAGCCACACCAGGAAAGGAGGCCCTTACTGTACTAGGTTATAATATGTATAACTTTCCTCATAACTACACAAACAAGAAATGCTACCTTTGTCTTCTGCTAGTGATAGTTCTTCGTAATAGCAGAAGATGCAAGTTTCCAAGACACAACTGAGTGAAGTACTCAGTAACTTAAAGCTGGTCCCGCTGTGAGCGGGAGGTTGGGCTTGGGACCTCCTGCAGTTCTCTCCAGTCTGAATTATCTTATGATTCTATGATGTTCACTCTTCTGAATCAAAAATAATGTTTTTGTGCATATGTGTATTGCAGTTAATGTATTTTTTAAAATTGTGTTTACCAATCAGACTTAGAAAACATCAAAAATTCCTTTAAAGAATTGTCTGGGTGGCTTCTCCAATTCCATCACCTCCTTTTTTCCTGTGACTTCATGGGAGAATTTGAGTGGAGAGATCTGCAAAATGGAATAACACTTCCTGTTTTCCACAAAGCTTAAAAAAAATGAAAGGTGTTGGAAATGGTCGTATCTTGGTCTTGCTCTCTTTTTTGGTTGTTATTTGACAATACATATGAGAAAGCGCATGTGAGAGAGTCTCTTATAATTTTGTTCTCATTCAAATAACTTTTCTCATTTTGCTTGAAGTTATCATCATCATGAATGAACAAATGAAACCACAGCTCTTCTGTAGACATATATTTCAGTTTCTGTCACGAGCAGTGAACAGTCAGCTGTTTTCCTTGGTCTATTCCTTACATTTGTGAGATGTCTTCTAGGTGTTATGATGGTAATATTTTTACAGTACTAATGATTACAGACTGAGTTTTGAGGTGATCTATTTTACATTTATTCATTATGTTATTCTTTTGCTTCAAATAAAAAGTTATTGATCACCATTTTCTTCAGTTAATTTTTTGAGACAAAAATTATTTCCAACTGTCAACTCTGCCTATTTTGCTAAGGAATTTATTATGACATAGTCTGTGCCATTGATGTCAGCAAGAATAGGATTAAAGAGCAGGATTTAATTCACTTAGCTGTAACAGAAGAAGTCAGAAATAGCTTTAGCAGTTACATTACTTGTGGCAGAATTGCTTGTTTATGTCCCTAATATTCCTGTGGTATATTTTTGAATGATAGATCATTTAAGCTGACTCGCACATCTGAAAGATTAACACTTTACCAATATTCAGTCACCTCATTGCATATTTTTCTTAGTGTAAGAGGCAGTTTAACTGAAAAATGAATGCTAATAAAATGCCTTTTTAGTAATTCATTTTGAAAACCATTTGACCTTAACTACAATGAAAGTAGACTGTAAAAATCATCATAGATTCTCTTCCTTGAACTTTTCACAATGCTGAAAAATGGCTGGGGGAAAGAAGCAAGATCCAGTTACTGTACCCTGTTTGTACAGCTGTACTTCATTGAGTGGAGGCTTGTGTTACACACAGTTTGTGATAGGAAGTAAATGCTTTTAAAACAACTAAGGAGACAGGTCTTTAACCTCCACCTTTTCAGATGCTTTGTTCACTCATTTAGCTTCTGTCGAGGTCTTGGGAAGCATTTCAAATACAAATTATTTTTGAGTATTTAAGATCACCTGAATAATTCATCTCCTACTGAGCTCATTAGACAGAGATGCATTACGATGTTGTTGGTTTGGGGTTTTTTTTGAGAGAGAGATCACTAATTCTTGATATAGTGAACACTCATTCCTTCAGGAACAAATGCATTTAGGAAGGAAGAATTCTCATATTGACTGTTAAGTCTTTTATGATAGTTGAAATTACAGTTTTAATTCAGCAATTGTAAGAATTTTCAAGGACTTAGAGGACCTTCAAAAGTGATGTTATCAGGTAAACTACCAAATCATAAAATTCATTAGATTAGATTCTCAGTTTCTAGTATGCAAGACTGTTACCTCCTCTTACAAGACTTCACCACTGAAATGGTGAAGATGCTTTGAAATTCATTAAGATAATATTTTGGCATTACTTTGTATTGCAAGTTCATCACCAGTCCTAAACTATTTGATGTAAGCTTGGCACCAGGGAATTTCAGGAATTAAATACGTGTTATAGGATCATTCTGTGAATGCGATTCTAATATCTGCCAAAGGCACTTCTCTAATTGCTCAGCTGAAACAAGTCAGTGGCAATGGGAGATGCAGCTGGTGGAGAGCCAGGTAACTTCTAATGTCTGTAATCAGCTGAGGCTTTGAGTATGCCTCATCCCTTGAAATACATGTGACCTTAAATTTAGGTTTATGCTAAATAAGCATTATTTGGGCTTCATTAACCACCCACTTTCTCATTTTGCTATGATTAAGATCATCCTCATAGCTATATATCACATGACCGTGAACATTTCTACCTTAACCTCGCACTTAAGACTGTCCAGATATCGATACGCAATGCAGAGGGGCCACCCAGATCTACAGTTAATGAGAAAATGTCTTCAAACACAATCAGGATTTTGAAGTATTCTTCTTCACTGCAGTACATTAGAGATGTCATGCCTTCAGAGGACATGGCTGACAGTGGTTTTGCCCTTATTCCGGTAACTTTTTTTGAACTGTAACACAATAGATCCACTGCTCTCCTTTGGCTGGGCCCAGAGTTCCCAGCAAGCAACCATTTGTTTTTCCATTTGTCACTAGTGGGCAGGCAGTGGCCATTTTGTGGTCTGTGGTACAAGTGTGCTTGAGGATTTACGTGTTCCAGAAAACTGCAAGCAAAATACCAGACATCAGTTGAGTTGTTTAAATTTGAAGGGTAAGATTTTTGGAGCATTTTGTGTCCCCTTCTAGTCTTGAAGTATAATTTTTGTAAACAAATGAAGGCATGAAAGCATCCTCAGTTCTTGTCCCTCTGAAGCACCTAACAGGGCTCCTTGCTGACTCCTGTCATCAGGACTCAGCTCAGGCTTCCTGGCTGTTTAACTCCCATCTCACACATCTTTCTGGTCTTCCAGCAATGATTTTACTTCCTGCTGCAGCCTCGCCTTCCTTGGCATGATGTCCACTTACTAACCCAGCCTATCCAAAACCGGCTCTGACTATTAGGTTTTATTACTTGCTATACTATGATAAAATAACAGTGTAAATTGAGGGATTAGTTGCTTATAGCTTAAGAAAAAAAGGCCTTTGGTAATGTTGTTTTGTTGTCTAGTACATACCTCATTAGAAATTGTTTGTTTTGCAGAGGTTAATATACTGTGGGCAGCACACCAAGTACATCATAGTTCCGAAGATTACAACTTATTCACAGCGTTGAGACAATCTGTACTGCAGAAATACACCTCCTGGGTAAGTTACACGAGATTTGACAAACAATATCAACAGGATTTAGTAATGGTGAAAATTTAGTGTTTACTTCAATTTGAAGAAATAGATATAATTTTTTTAAGATCTTTGACACTGAAAGTGCCGAAGTTGAAACTGAAGAATCTGAGAATCATAAACTTTAAGAATACACCAATTAATGTTTTTACAGCAAACTTGAAAAGAGATACAGTAGTTAAGTTTAAGAAGGCTAATAATAGCTCTGCATTTGTATTTCTATAACTTATTCAGTAAAATGGGACAATTATTTTCATTTGGTTGTTCATGCATTTATACAGGAAAAGATCAGAGTGTAACATAACCACACTATAATACCTCTGTATAACTGAAAGGAGCAGGGAGGGAAGTCCTTACTAAAGATTGCCTTGGGCATCCACATGTATTTATTTGTCTCTGCTCACTTATGTCATGTATCAGTACTCCAGTAAGGGGAGTATGCTGCTATTCTTACGTAGTGTTATTTCAGATATGATTTATTTTAAATGGTGACCTGTGTACATGTGCAGTATAAATGGAGTACTCATTTACAGATTTTAAAATGCATATTTCCAGATATATTCGTAAACGTAATATGCTATTCAGTATTTAGTTTTGGGCCTGGGATAGCTACAGATTTCCTCCGTTGCTCTCTCATGTTTTTGTTTGACTCTATTTTTTAACTCAGGTTGTAGTGATGGTGGTCTTTTTGTTTGTTTGTTTGTTTGTTATTTTAAAGAATAGTAACTTCGACATTTGAACTGAGTTTGGACTTAGCCTGTTGTTCATAACTGTTTCAAGCCTATGACATCAGATGAATTAAAGTGCTACACTGGAAATAAAAATTGGTAGTTCTTTTGGAAATGGTGAAACAGATACTATCCACTTTGCTTCTTAAAGTTTTCTCTGTAAAGTCCTGTTACTTTTTTTATTCAGAAAATAATAATCTGATATTAGGAGTGCCTCAAATTTAAATGGCCATAATGACCAATAGCGGAAGGGATGCATCTCTGTCACAACTCTGCTTCCTATGTAAATACTGCCATGTTAAAGATTTAACCTTTGCACATTTACCCGTTGGGACCATATGTGCAAATGCTTAACAAAAACAATAATTCAAAAAAAGACAAAAAGCCTGTGTGTACATGTGGGTGTGTGCATGAGCCCTTTGTCTGCCTGCGTAGTTTTGAGGATGATACCTCAGAGAGCAAAAAATATTCAGGAAGGCCAAGATGTCTGGCCACCTTAGATTTTGAAGCAAATAATATATGTACATTTTAAACTCATTTGCTTTGTGCAAAGGGAAGGGAACCTAGGAATCCATAATACTTTTGTGTGTAGTGGTTTTTTCCACCAAATATTTGGTACTAGCCAAAACATTTTATTAACATAAATATTGGTTTACCTTCCCCTGGAACTTTTGTGAAATGTGCCAGTTTTACGTCTCCAAAGCTTTTCTGTACATAAACACAATTCTTGATAGTTCTTATTGCACTGCTCTTTTTTTGGACTGCCAAACTTGTTCAGGACCCCATGGATGCATCTGCCTCAAAGCTGAAACTCAGTGAAGCCTTCGGTTAATCTCCGTGATCTGTTGCTGAGTGTGTACTCTTGAATGCAGTTAGACATGCAGTTTTGTGGAGGCTGTGAGAGTGTTGTGGTGGATGATGTGGGATTGTGGGACTGTTCTGCTGCCAGCTTGTATGTGTTTCAAATTAAATGTTATAAGATAAATAAATCAGCATATTAATCTGTGTGGGCTGTGCTTGAGCTGATTGAAAAGATGTGAAATAAAAGAGAAGAGAAAAACATGCTTGAAGTACAGTCAGTGGTGTGAGATTTACTCCTGAACTTGGAACCAAATGCACATTGCTTCATCTTGTTTGAACACACAGTGTTTCTGTTACTCCCGGAGGTGGGGGAGGCATAGTGAGGCAGACCTACTACTGTTAAGACTGAGAGATGGTTTTCAAGCCCATTTTGTAGGAAAAAGATGTAGAAAAAAATATATATATATATTCATTTTCAAGAAGAAATTTGCCAGCTAATGCTATATAAATTTTTTGCTTCTGAGGAAACACTTATTTAAAGTATAATTGTGAAAGGAGAGATCTGTACATACACCTTGAAAAGCTATGATTTAATTATTTGAGTACCAGTTCTCAACTTTTCTCCAAGGGTAAGATTTAATTGAAAAGATTAGATTAATAATAAATTGATAGCTTTAGACTATATGTTTAGATAAAGGGTTGAATTATTCCATGTTGGTTTAGAAGCAGTGAAAGCATCTGTATACAAATCTGGGAAGGGAATAGGTAACACTACTTTTCAGCACAGAATCACAAAGTTCACTTTTTATCTGCTGAGGAGTCTGATAGGTCTGGGATCTGTAAGGGATTTTGTTGTTGTTGTTGTCCTTACCTTTAACTCCTGCAGAATCCTCACGGAGTCCAGCCCATGGGAGCCTGGTGGGCAGCTGCCCCGGGGCTCCTTCATGAGCTGCCAGTGGGAGCTGCCACTTTGGCAGGTGGTCTCAGAGACCCAGCGTGGAAACAAAGGCTGCAGCACAGGAAACTCAGCCCTCCTGCTAAACCCCAGGGTTTTCGACACTTCTCCCTTTCTGCAGAGGAAGCATTTATAAGCTTGTACTCAGAAACAAGAGGGAGAAAGGTAGCGCATGCCCATACCGGCGAGCATGCAGCAGAAACAGGCCCTGCAAAAGGGGCAATACCCGAGGTGTGAAGGAGCTCAGCTGCGGTGCGGCAGCCCCAGGTATAAGTCCCTCTCCATCCCCTGAACTGAGTGCTTTTCCCATCAGGTTATCAATTGTCACGTCTCTCTGTCAATCTCTGTTGCTGAATCCACAAGTGGGAAAAGCTCTGTGAGTGCAATAAATGCTTTTCTGCACTTTTGGCCAGAAATTCCATCTTGGAGCCAGGAAAGCTCTTCCTCTACACATTAGTGAAAGCTGGAAGGTTTTAATTAAGTGCTTTGATTTGGTGAATTGTCATTTCCAGTGATAAACTATTTAATGTTGGCTTTTTTTAAAAAAAATCTTATTTTTTCAGTGGAACCACAAATGCGAGAAAACAAATCTTTTGTATAGGAGAGATTATCATTCCTCCCTATGAGTTTTTTTGTAAATGATCTTTTAAAGGCTTTCTGTGCAAAATAAAACTTGCATTGCAGGAAACATGAAGTAGTTAGGAAAGCATTCTCCTTTGTCAGTCTCAAATGTACCTGTAGATTTATATAAAATTTCCCTCATTTCACCACGTAGCAGGGAAATCCTAGTACTCATCGTGAGAAGTAGGTTAGAAAATAAATATGAAGATGATCCTTCCTTCCTTCCCCTCTGAGTCATCTGTGAATACCACCAAATTGTCCCTGATACTTTTAGGGAAAAAGCATATCATTTTAAACCCTGCTTTCAATCCTGGAACCACTTCCATGAATAAAAAACCATCTGGTGGTTTTTTTTTTTTTCTTTTCCTTTTTTTTTTTCTTTTCCTTTTTTTTTTTCTTTTCCTTTTTTTTTTTCTTTTCCTTTTTTTTTTTCTATTTTTTTTTTCAGATCAACATCCTCTCCATTCCATTTTGAAGAATTTCCTGCTCTTATCATGCCACTAGACAGGTACAATCAATAATAAGAGAAAACTGCAGTAGCTTTACTTAAGTCTGGCCACGTGTCTACTCCTTCATTGACTTCTTTGTAAGATAACCTTTGAGAAAAACCATGTCAGCCTTCTGGCTGTTTTCGGACAAATATCTCTAAGTCTTTCTCTCTTTTTTTTTTTTTTCTTTTGTGTAGCTCCCTTACTTTTATAATTAAATACTAAGGGGGTGCAGGTTAGGGGAAGGAGGAAAAGGAACTCAGAAAAGAGGTTGACTCCAATGCAGTGTGTAGGGCATTTCTTCTAAAGTATGGGAGGCTTACACTACATTTCTGTTTCAGTGCACAGAGAATTGTGGGTTTGAAAGTCACTCTTCTGTTTAGCGGTCTTCTGCACGAGGCCGTCTCATCCAAGTTTTTAATTCTCAAAGAAAGCTCATGCCCACCTCTACTCCAAAATTTCATGTCTAAATGCCACGTACCCCCGATGCATTTACTATCTTCCACCTTAGGCAAGAGTTGCTCTGGAGTTTTCTGAGTTTACTTAGGGTGAGTGATTCTTAGGGACTGAATGTGCAAGTTTCACCTTCCAAATAATTTTTCTTTCTTTTTTTTTGTTTTATAAACGTTATGCAAACACAACAGCCTTTGAGAATCAAACTGATTAAAATAAAATAGCTGTTTACATTCTTTTCCCCAAGTTCCAGAAGCTCAGCACAATCCTTCCACCACCTTTGGATTCCTTTACTTCTTGGAAAAGAACTTCCAGGACTTTCAAACAGAAGTGCCCCACGCGTAGTTCGTGAGGCAGCTGTGATCCGTGGAGCCTTTTAAGATAGCTTTTGAAATCAAAGCTCTCCCAGCCCCACTAGGTGATGCTGAAGCTGCAGTGACTAAATAGTTTCTTTCCAATGCTTCAGTCACTGTCTGATGTTGAAGTTGGGAGACCGAGCTGGGATTGCAGGACTTTAGTCCTCCATTGGCTTGTGAAAGTAAGATACAGCTGTGATGACTTGCTTGCGAGCATCGACCACCTCATGGGGATGGAGTTGCATTTGTTTCACAGTCACGGTGTGACATCTTACCTATTGGGTACACCTTTTGACAAAAACTGGGGGAATATCAGCATTAAATACTACGTGCAGACCTACACTAGAGGTATTCCTGGCTCAGGAGGCCTGACATGGCTATCAGATTGCTTTCTCTGATGTTCAAAGATTTTATTTTTGTGAGAAGGATGATAGGAATTTGAAAATGGAATTTTCTAATTTTGCTTTGTGTTCCACAGGGAGCTCTTATCTGCTACCCAGATTTTCCCTGAATGCTAAACCTGTCTAAAGTTTTGAAGATGCCTCTGCTACTGTTTGGTTTAGAAAAAATCTCTGTATTTTAAGGAAGGATTAGCTTCTTAATGCAGCTGGTATAAAACAATGTCAGGTGGAAATTAAAAATAATTTTTTTAAAAAGAGATAAGCCTTTTTCTGAAGAAAGCAGGCTGACTTTTAACATGTGGGAGTGTTGGAAGTCTTATTCTATTGCTCAGCCAGTTAAGCAACTAATTGTGAAATTCCTGGGACTTTAGTCTGTAGGATCCCAATGTATTTCCTAAGTAAGCAGTTTTCTGAAGCTGTTTCCATGCTAGCACATCTTTAGAACTGAGCAATATATCAGAGCTTCAAGGGAGATGGTGTGAGGAAGTTAGGGTGAGGATTTATAATTAACTTTGAAAGCATAGTAAGTTGATTTGCCCTTATGGTGCTCACATAGGGAGTTCAGATGGAAAAGCTATAGTGTTACAAATTCACACCTTGCTTACTCTGTGATAATTCTCCTCTGTAAATGAACCCTTCATGTCAAGGGTATGTTGCTGTCTGCTCCATGTGGTACACAGAATAAACATCTAATTTCAGGATTTCCGAGTTCTTTTGTTGATTTTTCTACTTGCTCACATTATGAATTTTGGCAAATCACTTTTGCAGCAATTTATGTCTCATTTGCTATAACACATCTAGTAGTAACATAATAATCAGTATCTATTCTACATAATGTCTGTATTATGGAGGTATTAGAAGAAGCGTCTTGTGCACTGCTTTGAGCTCCTGAGATTGTACTTTGTTGTATCATCACAGGTTTAGAATGATGCTTCTAACATGTATTTTCTTTCTCATTTTTCAGATTTTCAACTTGCCCATGGCTCTTTTCATCCCCCCTTCAGTGTTTGCTGTTCATCTACAGTTTAATCTACTTTACCAGTTTTGGATACATACAGAGGTAAACGAGGTTTTTAAGCCATACCTAAACAGTTAGCCTGGAGCAGTGTCCTGGAAATCCACTAGCAGCTGATTTATTGTGTAGGAAAAATCTCTGTCTGACTTTAAGGAGAAACATCTGTTCATTTTTATTCCTTTTCTGAATATATATTGCTAAGTTTATAAGAAGCAATGAGGCCAGTTGGTCCCAATTAGATTAAAAAAAAAAAAAAGTAGTAACTGTAAGGAATCAAACTTTTTGCTATTTTAATACTCTATTTTCCTATCTTGTAGCTTATTAGACATTTCTGGCAGATACTGAACTGAGATAAATATTTTAGGGAAAAATATCACAAACCCAGTGCTTATCAGAGGTCGTTTAGAATTGCAACTGAAGTCAGATATTGTTTCCTTCTTTGTGCAAGTAGTTCTCAGATGAGAAATGCTCTTTGGTTATCTGATAGCTATTTGATTATGACTGCACCTATTTATTTCTGTATTGTCAGTGCATAGAGTGGGGTGTCAAACTCGTTTTCACTGGGGGCCATATCAGCCTCATGGTTGCCTTCAAAGGGCCGAATGTAATTTTAGGACTGTATACATGTAGGAGATGTGGCCCCCGGGTGAAAATGAATTTGACACCCCTGGCATAGAGCGTATCTAGTTTACATACATATACAGTTAATAACCTACTGCAATTAGGAAGTAGTTTCACACACTTCTCAGGTAGTTGAATGGCCTTCAGCCTTCTCCCTTACACTACAGGTGTTTAAAAGTCTCCCGTCTTGTATGTCAGTAGCGTATTTCTCAGTTGCCCCTAGTGGGCTGAGGGCTGATTGTTTCTACAATACTACTTTGATTATTCTGGTTGTACAGATGCCTTTTTCACCTCTGTAGTTTCATTATGCAATCTATAGGACAATTCTTTTGGAAGAAAATTTTATTTTCTTTATCTGCTATTTTAGGTGATTGTCTTCCTTAAATTACAGTTTTTATTTTCTCTTTTCTGTGTGGTTCACCCTCCCCCCCCCAAAAAAAACCCAAACCAACCAACCAAACAAACAAAAAAACAAGGTACTTACAGTGATCCAATAGCAAACTTCTGTTGTTGAAATTTTACTTATGTTGGGCACATTCCTAAAATCATTAGCACATCTGATGCTCTGCAACCCCACATGAATAGGAAAGTCTTACATTACAATGTCACACACATCACCAGACCTGACATAAACTCAAGCAATATACAATTAATCTTGTCAAAATGTCTTGAACTAATTTGAACACTTTGAAATTATACCAAATGAATATTCTTAATCACATGGTAGCAAAGTTTCTTTGACTATGCCTTAGGTTCCCCAAACTAGTTTTGCTGTGTTTTATCACTAAGAAAAGTACAATATTCCTCGTTTACCTCTTCTCTGCTGTCTGAAGCCATTTCTTCACTGGCTGAGATGTTTCTAATGTTCTGCGGTGCAGCAGCAAACCAATGAGCCTCAGCACTGGTGCCACAGTGTGCATCTAAAGTTTCTAAAGTGAATTTCAGAGGCTTATGAATTGCTTACATGTCTCTAAAGCACTAAATCCTTCATAGGGCTTAAAAAGAATTTCCATATCATATGTGCCAGGTTTCGACACTAGTCTAAACAGAAATGAATTTCAGTCTCAATTAAAGGATAATCACTCCTTACTATTAAATTATTGTGCTAGTAGAAAAACAGTGGATCTTTTGTACTGATCCAGTTGATCCATCATAGATCTTTCTTTACAAGGGAAGATATTCTCAGTGTTGATATTGTTGATTTTGTATTGCAGCTGAAATCAGTTGAAATATGTTGAAGTCATGCTTTAAGGTCGAAAATGGTGTCAAAGTAGAAATAGGTTTACACCGTGTATAAGCAGATTTTCTGCTCTCAAGAGCAAGAGCATAACAGATGAGAGAATGACAAAGAAGAGAAATTGTAGCAGATATTGCAGCAATGCAGGTTTGTATTAGCCAATATTTTTGATGAAATTAATATGATGCTTCACTGTTACGCTGTTGTGGTTTGTTTGTTTTTTCTTTTTTTTATTTTTTTTTTCCCCAATAACTGTTACAATTTAACTGTTTAAAGCTGTGGCATTTCTAATTTTTATTTGACAGTCCTTTTCATGAATTTTAACAGTTCTAATTATCTTACATAAATTATAGCAAAATGAAAATCCTTTTTGAAACTCTCGGTTTCTAACTGTTTCCCAACATATGAGGTTGGCTTGGGGCTGCAGGCCTGGGGTTATATAGAAAACAGCATCCTGTCTCAGTGACGGCTGCTAGTCCTTGCTCTTGAGAACGGGGACTGATCATGGTCTGGCAGCTCTGGTGTCCTCTGGCACTGTGGTGGGTGCTGTCACACGGTAACAGTATGAGCCCTGTGGGATCTTGTGGAGATACGCTTCGTTATTTCTATTCTGCCAGTGCAAATGTAATAGTCTGCTTCTAAAATGCAGGAGGATTAAGTTCATCCACAGATTTCTTTTGCTTTTAATCGGTATCACTGTTTCCTTATGCAAGATTTGTCCACGTATTGACTAGTCACATATGTTTGGAACTCATAACTTCACAAATTTTGGTTATGCTTCCTCCTCCTTCAGAAAAACAAAATCTAGTAAAGTACAGTAAAAGATTATTTTGTCTTTATTAGGTGCTGGTTTTTCATAGCACTGAAAAGCTTAATAAAGGATATGCACAATGTATTATTTTATAAAAGAAAAAATACATGATATTTAAGTAATAGGAAAGAACTAAATTATATGAAAGTTTCTGAGGAAAGATGTTTTGTTTTGGGAGTAATTTAAATTGAATTCAGTAATTACAAGAGAAGAACCATGCTGTGCTGAAACTTCCTATGCCATGTTTCAGCCTAGATAAATGTTAATAGACAAAGTATGATCCCTGATATCTTCCTATAATTTAGAATGCGTCCAGTGCTGGTTTGAACAATGCTAAGTTTCTTGTATTATAACTTTGACCTTCAATATTTGTTTCATCAATTTTTATCCAGCTTTCCTACTGGCAGATCAGACAAAGTCTGCTTTATTTTAACTCAAGTGGCTCATATATTCCCATGAAGACTGTACACCAAATTATAAAGATCAAAAGTACCCAATCATTCTGCCTCAGTTAGACTTCTTTATTTCCTGCATACTTGGTATGCATTAGCTTTTGGCCCTTTATATGAAGTAGTACAGCATTTTAAACACCATAAATGTTATATAAATATTTTACTATATGATTATTTTAGTAATAATAAAAGATCTCTAGCACCAAAATCAGAATGCGCTATTGATACAAGAAGGGAATTTCATTAATTAATAAATGTTGGGTGTGCTAGAATGAAAATACAACTTTGTGACTTCAGTTATGTATTTGCCTTTAACTATATTCTCTCGTTACAAGACCTTTGCTGTCTGAAGTCCATTTTTTTTCAGTACTTCTGTGAATTATAACACTGTGTACCTGGCAATCTGCAATGACATTGAGAATTTTCCAAAGATTTTTTAAAAATCTCTGAGTAGTACCAACGTATTGAAATTAACTCAGTTTATTAAAACAATAAATGAAAACAAACACAACACCACAAAAAAAACAACCCTAAAACCACTGAAGAAAATACTTTTCTGTAATGGTCCATAAAAATAGGATCTCAGTAAATTAAAATAATACATGTTTTGGTCCTATCTAAAACTATATAGGTCGATAGAATAACTCAGTCAGTAGATCTGATCTTGAATGGTCTGGGAGAAATGTTTCTATGACAAGACCATTCTCATCTAGATTATAAGGAGAGTAAAAAAAATACGTCGGTGAAAGAGCACTAAAAATCTAATTTTTCAAAAACTGCAAAATGTTTCAGGACTGTTACTGACAGAGAGAAATACTCCATTTCAGTTTATTTTCACAGGTGATTCAAAAGGTCTGTGGCTTATATTAAACTATATCCTTCCGTTATGCACTTATTACAACTAATAAGTTAGGTGTGTTTATAACCTGATAGACACCTGTGAAAAACAGAAATTAGTTTCTGTTGATTTAGCTGTAATTTTTATGAGATGTCAAATTGTATTTGGAAAGCATCAACTGAATCAATCCCTGTTGGTAGTAATTGCAGCAGCAGATTATTCCTTGCCTTTTTGATCTTTGACATGCATTAGTTTCTGTTTAATTTTCTAATTTAAGGAAAGACTGTGATCCATCCTTTACCATACTTCTGGAAGTCAGGTTTCTGAAGGCATCTCTTTTTCCCTTGGTTAAGTCTTCCTACCTTATGAAACTCTGGGAGCAGAAAAAGGTGAGCCACTACTGTTAACAAGGACTATCATGAGTGAAAAAAGGTGAGGAATGGGAGAAATTTTGGCAATACCTCATGCAGGCTGCAAAAAGAGGCATGAAATTGCTACAGATATACTTATTTTTTTTTAGTCAGAAAACATCAATTCAGTAAAAATGAAAGTTGCTGTGGAAGTACATTGTATTTGTAAAAAAATATTTTGCACTTATGTGTGGTGATCTAGGTTTCTGTTCATGACCTTCTTTAGCTTTGAATTCTACTCAGTTTTCTTTAAAGAAAAACACTGAAAGAAAGAGAAATAGTGGAGTGTTCATGCTTTCATGAAGAGGAATTCTGTTCCCGGCAGGAAGCCACCCACAGCCCATTGGGGTTCCCTGAGTACAGGTGAGCTGCTGTGGCCCAATCCCGAAGTCCTTACATCAGTCAGCTCTTACCTAGGAAGACAGAGAGATTCAGAAAAAAATGTTCTGTTTTGTTTTGCGGTTTTGTTTTTCTTGGTTTGTGTGTGGTTTTGTTGTTGTTTGTTCTTTGTTTGTTTTTCCTTTCCTCGCCCCCCCTCCCAATTATTAAGCATAGAGTTAATACAGAAATTAAACAAGCGGATTAAAGAACCAAGTAAAATTTAGAAAATACGTTTAAATGTATGTATTTCTTTTAAGTAGCAGTACAGCTGTGATTACTGTGTCAACAGCAAAAGGTATTCTTGAAACTCTAGAGGACACATATATCTTTTTAAGCAGAAACTATTTGAGACAAAAGTCTATGGGATGGTGGTTAAAAGAACCATAAAATCTTTAAGACAATGTGATAAATAAGTTACAGCATGAGACAATAGGTTAAATATTCAGTTATTAATTCCCAGGCCCTAGCAATTGGGATTGGTTCTCTATTTCTTCACAAATTTCATGTTTCCACTTTCTTGGACCTCCCTTATTCACATTAGGTGCTATAATCTCATTTAAATGAACAAGAAAGGAATGCAGAAGTAAACAAGTGTGACAAGGTTTCTTTAATGTACTTTCAGTAGTTTAGTAATTTAGAAGCAACTTAGTAATGTTTTTTTATTTGTTTGTGGTGATGTTTTGGTTTTTGGTTTTTGTTTTTTTTTTTTTTTTTTTTTTTTTTTTTTTTTTTTTATTTTTTTTATTTTTTTTTATTTTAATTTTTTTATTTTTATTTTT
>VWYH01003685.1:1293515-1417099 GCA_013399365.1 Pampusana beccarii | reverse complement strand
TTTTTTTTTTAGTAAAGAGCATCACCAGTAAAAGATAAAATCTGTAGTAATCCAACATATTGAGTATAATTGTGAAATCGCAGTATCTCTTGAGTTTGATACTGGAAACTCATTTTGAATTCAAATAGTATATGCCAACAAAACTTTTCATTTTGTGTATTCTAATTCAGTGGTTCATTTAATGAAAGAACAAGCTTATTCTCTTTAATTCATCCACTATAGCCAAAAATTGACACAGATCTATCTGATGTTTCCTTTCAAATTAGAAACACACAAATCTGTCCTAGTCAGGCTACAAGGGATCAATCTACAAAGTTGCCATTCACAAGACTTTTGCTAAAAGTCATCAAAAAGATGAATGTAATTAGAGGTGATATAAATCCATTCTCCTAGTCTGATGTTCAAGATTGTGTCTGACAACTCTCAGTGATGAAATGATTTAAGTAGAATTCCCAGAAACAGGTCACTCTGTCCGACAGCCTATTGGCTTTTAGAGATTGAATTTTCTCGCTGTTACAAAGATCCAATAAATTATTCTAAAGCTAATGGAGAATTAACTAATTGCTGATTTGCATAAAGAACAAAATTTTGGTTTACCAAAGAAAGTTCTGGTCCCATTCGTGATGCTTTTGCTATTCAGAAACTCATTTGTTCGCCTACCACAAACTGTGAACTCAAGCATTTACTGCGGAGAGAAAGAGAACAAATAAATCAATAAATACCAGGGAGATAAAAATACTTTCTTTAGTGCGGGCAATAAAACTCAAACATGATTCCAAGAAACAAAGAGATCTGACTGCTTCAATCCAGCATGTCTGCCAAAATGGCTTATTAGATTTTCTGACCAACCTGCAGGATGAAAGTCATGTCATCATTGTACTTGCCAGAGCACGGAAAAGAGCACAGCTAACAATACTATCACTAAGTGGAAATACTAGCAGTAACTGCAAAATGTGTTCCACTTTTCCACGTTTCACTCCCACCATGAGGGAAGAAAAGTATTACCTTTCTAGATATATAAAGCATATAACCCTGGTGTTTGTTTTAAATAAAAAGAATAACAAAAGAGGAAAAAAAAACCAACAAACCAAACCAACAACAAAACCCCAAACAAACAAACAAAAACATTTATAAGAGGGCACACTCTTCCTGTCCTACTAAGTGTAGGCTGCACTTGAACACAGTTTAATCAGGAAAAATGTAGTGGGATGAGGTTTGGAGTTCCTTCTTTTGCACCTAGCACCTCAATTATGTTTAGGAATGACAACTTTACACTTCGGTAGCTCCAGGATGAGCCTCCTATTTTAAACCAGAGTGCTCCTTGGCATGTTGAGGTATCTGAGTCTATCCAGAAGTGCCTTGACACAGTGAAGTATTTTATTCTTATCTAGCTTCTCTTTCAGCTGAACTGCAGAATAGAGAGGGACTTAAAAATATGTAAGTAATTTAGATGAACTGAGTAATGGTCTGCACCCAGTGGCTCTGAGAATTATTAAGATAAAAGTGAAATGAGCTACTTAGAGATGCAACAAATTTCAGTACATTCTGCATCCTGTGAAACAATCTAAATAACTCATTTACCAAGTGAAGTTAGTATAATAATGAAAGGATATCACACTAATGCAGAGATAAGTTAGAGATACTGCTCTCTGTCAAAAAACACCTGGTTTTCTATCTTAACATATTACATGCAATACTCTTGAGTTTTTCTCATAGCTTGGACTCGTTGAAAGTCTATTTAAGTTAGTTATGTATTCAAAGCCAACAGAAAATCTGAAAGACCCTTGTTTGTTAAAAGCACAAAGGGTAGGATGTTGACTAGATTTTGATCTATTTAAAAAGGAAAGTGAAGAGCTAGACTTGGCTATATTTTAGGTTATTTCAGGACTGGCATGTTGATTTATTACCTTCTGTTTTTTCCCCACAATTGCCAGCATGTATTTGTCAAGCTGCTGAAAAATACTGAAATTGTAAAGCAATTTTTCTCCTGGAGTTTGTTTAAAATGCTTAACTTGATATATGACTGAAAGAGTGACTTTCTTCATGCTCTGCTATTTGTAATGCTGCAGTTAAAACAACCAGTTAGTATAGGTTTTCTCTCATTTTTAGCAGATAACTTGATTAAAACTTCCTATATGTGCTAATCTTTCCCACAACAAGGCTTAATTCAACCTTTAAAGAAGAAAAAAAAGTTGCATCCACTTTTTGAAAGTGTTAACTGAAATATTCACGTAAGATGCTAATTTGATTTAAACCTTACCTCCTGGTCAAGACGTAAAACAATGAAAAGTGACAACAGCCTGCCTTCAAGATAATTTATTATAAACACATTTCTTAAGACTGTGTGTTTATTATGTAAATATGGCCTAAACCAGACTACCCATTAAAACTAGGATTTCTTCTCCCATACCTGCACTTGAGATTTATCAAAAATTCACCCCCTATGAAAGTCTTCATGATCCTAGCAGGCCTGATTCCTCCTGCTTGTTTTATTTCTTAACTATAAATATTGTTTTTTTCACTCCTCAGTGCGGAAATTTGGCTACATCCATTTTACATGCTTTCTGGAGTAGAAAACTGCCTAATCAGATAGGAAAACATTTGGTGGTATATAAATCAGGGTTTGCCGAGGATTTCAAAGTGTGAAACTGGCAGATGAGCACATATCCCAGGAGTTCTGCCTTTCCCCAGCTTCCCTGTAGAGATTTCACATGGCAAATGTGATCACCAAGGCCATCTGTATAAATACATGGGGGTGTTGTCCTGAATTAACACAGCGGCTCTACTGGGGAATGTAATTAAGGCCTTATTGTTAAATTTCCCCACCAGACTATCTGAAGTATGGATCTATATACCAGAAATAAAAATCTTTTGATTTTGATGAGGAAATCAATAGTAATATGTTTTACTACCAACTGTTCTGACAGAAACCTCAAAGTTAAGTTCCAAGTGCTCCTTAATGTTGCTCCAGGGATGAATTTACCCTCTCCTGTCCTGTAGATCAGTAACACTATGATATTCAAAGTAATGCTGTGCTACAAACAGCTTTTCTTATCCTGAAAGAAAAAAAAATAAACAAACTTTTAATATACAACTAGTTTTACTGGAACATTGCCTGCTCTACTCTGTCGACATTTCTTCCTAACGTTCATGCTGAAATGGAGTTAAGTAAAGATTCATGTTGTAGTGGTGACAGGAGGAGTTGTTACACAAGATGTAAAGTTTCCCTTGGATTTCGTGTCACGATTTTTTCTCATTATTTATACAAGAACTACATTGAAGTGGTGCGGGTACCAGGCAATAAAGATTTCCCTTGGTGCTGACAAACTCTGAGACCGCAAACGGAGGTGCTTACATGCCACAGGAGATATTGCATAATGTTCTTTTCCTTTAGGCTAGGAATTGCTGTCACAGAGGAAACATCTTTATATAAGAACTGCTATTATAGGAAAAAAACATTTAGTTCTCATGTATGAAGATTTCACTTCCAGCATGTTTTCTTCAGTAATGCGTGGAAACCGTTTCTAAGCATGCAGCTTTTAGCCTTGTTTATTTATTAAACTGCTCTTGGAATTGCTTCAGGTGCTGTCAGTAATTCTGCTTTATTATTTAGTAGTACCCAAGTACAATAATCGAGGGAATATGTTGTTTGTTTGAAAAAAAAAAAAAAAAGGAATACATGTTTTGTGGAGAGACCTGACAAAGCTTTTATAACTGGTACACATTAGATACCTATATATCTGATTTGTAGGTAGTTTGTAGAATCCATGTATAAGGATTTTGGCAAGTGAAAGTGTGGCTATGGGATGTTAAAAAATACACAAAGCAAACAGGAAAATACTTTTGCTGGAATGCTGCAGTTCATCTGTGGGTCACTGGCATGGGAGTTGAGGTGTCCATGATGTGTTAATTGAGAGAGGAAAAATTGGAGACAGGAATTGATTTAGAACAGTAGGTGTCTGTATCAGGGAAGAAAACACAAGCATAAACCCACCAGCCATATTGGTCAAAATACAGATAAGGTCATCGTTGGACAGCAGTTGGGGTATTTCAATTTCTAGAGGATTGGTAGCTATTTTTCTGTATTCCCAAAATCACTTCAAGATGGTGGTATAAAGAACAAGAGCATTTTAAAATCACAAGCAGACTCTGTTTCTTGTCAATAGTATGAAATAAGGTTCGAAGTACAATTGATAGGGATATTGAATGAGGACATTTCCACTATGGTTTTTCATTTTGAAATTACTTTCCAGTAAAAAGGTCTGAAACAAAACTTTCTGCTGCATAGAAAAATCGTAGTAGCAGAAACCTTTTTCTTTCTTCAATGAAAATCCTGAAAAAAAACAAACCACATGAGAGCTGTGCTGAAATTGTAGTAACTTTTCGTTTTTCCTGAAATATAAACATTTTGAAAGATCTTATTCTAAAAAGCCATAGTGAATACAAAGCTATTTCAAGCTGAAAATATTTTGCTGTCTTGAACAACTGAGACCTAGCCCTGTATATACTTTAGTGACTGGTTGCTAATGCAGTGTAAGTGTGGTGTCTGCTACTATGAACACTCACCAGCTCCTTTGCAATTGCTGTTCTCTAAGGGAAATGTCTGCATACAGTGAAGGCACAGAAATGAGAGCAGACTGACAGCCAAAGGGTACATGGGTAGTTGGAGCACCAGCCACTGACTTTCTCCCCGTTCTTTTGAATGTGAGCTGCTGTTTACACCACATTAAATTTTCTTCCAAGTCAGTTCCTACGAACTTCATGCCTTTCGCTGTGACTTCAGTGAGTTCTCAACAGCCTGACATGACAGAGTCAGAATCTTGCCTGACTATCCTAGCCTTGACAATTTATTGTACTTTGGTGAAAGATCTGCTTGTAGGAGTTTTGCCCCTGGTAAGGTGGTAGAATATAGAAAATGTCAATAAAATAATTATGTTATTTGCCGTGTGGTGCTGCAGGAGCCTTCAAAATGCAGCTTTCCAAAGGTCATATGTTTCTGTTTGTTGGAATGATATGTGGATATATTTATAAATTATACCTTTAAAAATATTTATAAAATTTCTGGCACCCAAAGTTTTCACTGACAACAGTTTTTTTCTGATTTAGAGATGCACTAAATATATAGAAGTAAACTCACTGATAGCAAAAGAAGTTTCTCAAAATAGCACCCTACCATCTCTACCATTTTGAATATCTGGTGAAAAAATATTTTTGATGTGTTTTAGCCGAAGTGTTGCTTTTTGAATTGCTAATTTCAGCAAGCTGGATCTTTGCTTGGTCAGGTACAGACTTCTGTACCACCTCTGAGCTTAAAAATCATGGTTATAATTGTTATCTCAGATGGTATTTCTATCATCGTGTTGCTAGTAAGTCTTTGCAATGGAGGTAACCTTGGCCAAATAATGAATTGAAGCAGGCCCAGATATCAATCACTAATGATGCTGCAGAGCAGATATTTAAGTAGATTTGTAAATGTAATCTTCAAAATAAAGACTGTTTTAAAGGATGAGAGAAAGTTCATTTTCCAAAGAAAATACTTTCTTTAGGATTAGTCGGAAGTATTTATTTCAAATTTTACGTAAGTTCCTGAGGTCCTTAGTGAGCCCAAGACCAAAAGTTCTACTTTAGCATACTGAGGTATTATGTGGACTTTCAAAAGGATGAATTTTAATTTTAAAATATTAATTTAATCAGCTGGATATGGAAGACTTGAAGGCATTCATTCTGAGGACACTTTATTATAATCCACCTGTAGGTTAAAGTGAAGAGTGATATTCTGTAGTGATTCCCTGGTCTCCTAATGCAAATTTGGTTTATTTTCACACACACACACACACACAAAAGTTAAACTATTGATCTAAAAATATATTAAAACCAATTGGATCAAATTTAGGTGTGGTCCAATAATAAATCACTGCTCTCTCAGGTGCTGGGCTGCAGTTCAATCCAAGACGTTTCACTCAAATTAATTTAGTGGTCACATCTCACATAGTTTTAAACAGTGGGATTTTCTGCTTGAGAAAGATGGGAAATTGAGCTAGCATGAATGATGAGTTGTTTCTCACCTTCAAATGGTCTTTTCAGGCTTGAACTTATTTTGAGGGAGAACTGAGAAAGACAAATGGTCCTACTTGTGTTGTCCTTGGCTTCTGAGTTAAGCAAAACAAAACAAACTTGTCCCAGTATTCTGCTTTTCCAGTCAACTGTGTGCAGGATTTTGAGAGAGAAGCTCCAAATGTTACAGTTCCCTCTATCTGAAGAATTTGCTCATTTCTATATTCCTTTGATTACAGAAATGCTCTGCTTAACCTGTTAAATAGAAGTTCTTTTAGCTGCTATTAAAGACAGAAATTAACACAAGGTATTATTTCCTTTTATTGTAGTATTTGCCTGATCTATAGAAATTTAAATACATCTGAAGAATATTCTGTGTCTACTTTTTGATTCCAGATCTACTTTCACTCGCACAGCTGTGAATTAGCAGAATTTCGTTTTGTAAACCTTAAATGAATAAAAATGCTTGGATGTTTAGTTATGTAGATGAATGAGCCTGCTTTCGTTAGTAATGACTGTCTGCCTCTCTACTTAATGTGTTTTTTGCCAATATTTTCTCTATTATTGTATTACAGATCTCCCGTTTCTGCAGTATGAGTATTAAATTTACTAATTAAGTTCTGTAAAAGACAAAGGGATAGGTTCTGGGTTTTGTTTCTTCAGGTCTAAGCATTTTTATTTAGCTGCTACCCACACACACACACTTTATTAATTGCAAGACAATGCGATCATGATCAGACATGGGGAATAGGTACAATTTTAGAATCATATCATCATAGAAGTGTTTTGGTTGGAAAAGACCTTTAAGATCATCTAGTCCAACCCTTAACCTAACACTGCCAAGTCCACTTCTAAACTATGTCCCTAAGAGCTTCAATCTGTGTCTTTCAAACACCTCCAGGGATGGTGACTCTACCACTTCCCTGGGCAACCTGTTCCAGTGCATGATAACACTTTTCTAATATCCAATCCGAACCTTCCCTGGCACAATTTGAGGCCATTTCCTCTTGTCCTATCACTTGTTATTTGGGAGAAGAGATCAACACCCTCCATGCTACAACCTCCTTTCGGGTAGTTGTAGACAGCGATCAGGTCTCCCCTCAGCCTCCTTTTCTCCAGGTTGAACAGCCCCAGTTGCTGCAGCTTCATCAGACTTGTGCTCCAGACACCTCACCAGCTTCATTGCCCTTCTCTGAACTCGCTCCAACACCTCAATGTCTTTCTTGTAGTGGGTATATTTTGAACAGAAATCCTTGTGGTCATCCAGTGATTCCATCTACTTGTGACTGATGGTTTTGTGTTGGGGATTAAGCAATAGTTGCTTGCATATCCGTACACTTCCATTGAGCTAACCAAAATGTGAAGTTAATACTGGCTTTCCTCTGGCTCTGTAATGCAGGAGAGTACCTGATTTAGCTTAAGCCCTGCTGATACAAGCTTAATTAATCAGCATTTTCTAATGAAGCTTGAATCATTAAAGTGAATTTATTGGCAATCAACAGTTTCTGTCATTTTTGGTCTGGTACTAAAGTGATCAAGATTGGATTTTCTCAACAGTTGAATCATTGCCTTAGATCGCAGCTCCAGTATGAATTTCTGCTGGTCTGCTTTCTTTTCACGCCTCTGACTCATGCCAGTCTATTTGTGACCATATGTTGGATCAGACTGAGGAACTGATCCAGTTAAACTAAATTAGAAAAACAAAACAAAATTGGTTTTAACTTGCATCAGTTCCCTAATGGGGTTTGTTGTGTTACTGCATTTGTGCCAGGGTAGAAGAAGGGTATTGATAGAAGGAAGAAGCAATCAAAGGTACTGAAGGAGGTAGGACTACTTTTTTCTAGGTCAGCCGTTTCTTGATATAAAGTGTTCACATAACTGGGATCTTACAGTTACACTGGATCCCAGGCAGTGCCAATGGATATAGCTAAAAAATGTGCTTGAAATTATCTGTATAGAATCATGAACTGATAATAACAATAAGAAGAAAATGTACTGCTGGATCAAAAAGAATTCTAATTTTTAACTTGCATTTTACTAAAATTTACTTCTTTTTCCCCAGAAAATTCTTGTAACAGTAATACAGTGAAATGGTTCCTGGGAAAAAAAAAAGGCATTCTCCTTAAGATAAACATAATCTTTATGCATTTCTTCTCCCTCTTTTCCATCCTTCTTCTTGATTTTATACAGTATTTTAAAATTAATTGAAAAATTACTTTTTTTAAGGTTATCAACAAACTTGGACCTCTGGAGTGGATTCTTAATACTCCCAGTCATCACAGAGTTCATCATGGTAAGCTAAAAGTGTAACCACTTATTCAACAATTCAACATTTTTAAATATGAAGAGTGGTAAAAAAAATCTCACCCTTCCCTAACTAATAAAACATCATCAACTTGTCAATCACTAACATGCTTTTTGCATTCAAATTCAAGCACTGAATGTGCGAAAACACATAGTTGGTTTTTAGAAGAAGGACCGTTAAATATTTTAGTGGAATTTGGTTTCAGCTGTCTGAATTAGTGGAAAATCTCACTTCACACAAGCGCATGACGATTGATTTTTCATCAATATTCAGGGGCATTCAAGAATGTACTGCATATTTAAATTGCATTAATAACTCCACTGCATACTGAAAACTGTCATGAACATATCTGAGAAATAGAAGTGGATTTCTAAAATGTCCTTGGCTCATTCAGTGTGCAGAGATAATAAGGGAATGGAAGAACAAAATAATTTGAAACAGACTCAAATGCAGTTATATGTACAGAGGATGTTATTAATATTTATTATATCCTCCATGTGTAAAGTGTTTATGGCACTGCATAGACTTTTTAAAAAGACTGTGGTGCTGTAAGTGTCTAATCCTTGAAATTTGCACATGGTACTGGTAATCCTGGAGGGAGACACTCTGCTCTTGTTTGCTGTGCTGTAAATCCAGACTAATCTGCTGATCCTGATCAGAGTTAAGCAGCATCACCCTGGAGCTGATCAGATGTTATGCGGTCGCTCCAGACAAATTTGGGGATATGTAATCAATGTTTCTTTGCTCATACTTTTGATAGGGCATCTTATATAAAAATAAATTCCCTAGAAAACAGGTAGAAGGATTGGTTTTCCTCACACTGAAGTAAATAATGAAAGCGGGATCAGATATATGGCATAGAAGATAGAGACAGCTGAAAGCCATTAATGAGATGGTTGCACATAAATGTATTTAGCATGTATTTTCTTAGGTATAAACTGGTGAAATTATTTTTGTTTGCTTTTTGGTTTGTCTTTATAAATATATTTTCAACTGAATTTACTGTCCAGATTAATACTTTTATTTCACAGAAATTTTGGGTGTGACACATTTGATTTGTATGTTTGAATTTGAGTGGAAAGACAGCAATAAGCCAAGTAAGAAAAAAAATTATAGATATATAAGGGGTGGTGAATTAGCTGCCTTTTAAAATAATTTTATTATAAATTGATGCTAATGATGATTTCCCTTTATTTCAGTGGCATGTATTCTTATATCTGCAATTACTGATTTCATAAATTATTTTTATTATAGGTAGAAATCCTTACTGCATTGATAAAAATTATGGCGGCACACTAATTATCTGGGACAGGATATTTGGTAAGTAAAAAAAAGGTGTTCTCTCTCATATTTAGATAATGTGGCAAAAATATGTATACTTTTGAATTTGATTATTGGTTGTTCTCTTTTTTTTCTTTTTCCATCAGGAACATTTGAAGCAGAAGATGCAAAAGTTGTATACGGCTTAACACATCCAGTAAATTCATTTGATCCCATCATGCTCCAGGTGCTATAGTTTGTATCACTGACTGATACCTTCAAGAGGCCCTCATGTTCAAAAGAAACTCCTCTCTTAAGCACAGCTGAGGCCATCCTTGCATTGCTACACAGTCAGTTAAATTCCTTACAATTTCTTCAGTGTTTTATTACAAAACAATTGTTTCTACTCACTGCGTTGAGCATATGCAGAGCTTGTAGTTATCATGAAAGTATGATACAGTAAAACTGAGAACTAATTACAATGAAGATATAGCAGGCCTTGGACTGAATGATGGCCATTTTCCGTATGCAGAGCAATGAGCAATATGCAGTGATGCACAGACAAAAATAAATATTTGTCTGTTGTTTTTCTTCTCTAGCTATTGCTATTTCATTAATAACCTCGTGGTGTAATATCTTTTTTAATCTCTTCTGCATATTTGCTATTCTAGGTACTCCACTGTGATTTGTGACAGTGTTATATAGCAGCCATCATGGTCTCAAGAAAACCTCCAGAACAGATTGAATATGGGGGTGTTTGTTTGTTTGGTTTGGTTTTGTTGGATAAAACTTGTGAGAAGCTCAGGGACTGAGAACTACTTAAGTCCCAATTTGCTTTTCATGGCTGTTCACCCAAGGAGGCATCTCAAAAATGAGAAATTCTGTTGCAGGTGTATCTAGACTGAAAGCTGGAAGGATGGTCACAGCCTGTGCAATTATGTCCATTCCAATAAGATACTAAGCAACTTAGTTATTGGGCATATGTCATGTCAAGGTCCCAATAATCAAATTCTAGTTTAAAGCTACCATAAATATAGCTATACAACTGTTCTGGTTTCAGCTGAGATAGAGTTAATTTTCTTCATATTAGCTACTATGGGGATATGTTTTGGATTTGTGCTTAAAAGAATGTTGATAATTCAGGGTTGTTTTAGTTACTGCTCAGCAGTGCTTACACAAAGTCAAGGTGTTTTCAGCTCCTCACACCACGCCACCAGCAAGTGGGCTGGAGGTGCACAAAAAGTTGGGAGAGGACACAGCTGTGACAGTTGACCCAAACTGACCAAAGGCATATTCCATACCATCTGACAGCATGCTCAGTGTATAAACTAGGGGGAAAGTTAGCTGGAGGGCTGCTGCTTGAGGACTGGCTCGACGTTGGTTGGTTGGTGGTGAGCAATTGTTTTTCATTTGTATCACTTGTTTTTCTTGAGTTTTATTTCTCTCTTTTTATTGTTTTCATTACAAATTATTTTGGTTTTGATTGTAATTATTATTCAATTCTATTTTGTTTCAATTATTGAACTGTTCTTATCTCAAACTACAAGTTTTCTCGCTTTTACCCTTCCAATTCTCATTCCCACATTCTGTTGCACATAGAGTGAGTGAGCAGCTGTGTGGTGTTTAGTTGCCAGCTGGGGTTAAACCATAACAACAACACACCATTGAATTCTGTGGATTGATTACAGGAAAGACAGATTCTCCTCTGCACAGAAGTCATTGTAATCCTCACTATAAACTAAGGGCTTGATATGGCTCCTAGCTATTTCAGTCAGGTTTTCTGAACTTTTGACTGTCTTTATCTATTCGTAATTTATTCTCTTTACAGACTTCGAAAAATCATTTACTTGAGAGCTAAAAATGAATAAAATATGTTATGTTAAATTTTATTTTTAACTAACGATGGAAAATTACTTGCTCTGTTTTTTTCAGTTACGTCCCTTAGCCCATATTTGGAACACATTTTGGGCCACACCTGGATTCTGCAATAAGATTTCTGTCGTTTTCAAAGGGCCGGGCTGGGGACCAGGCAAACCTAGACTTGGCCTTCCTGAGGAAATCCCAGTGGTAAACAGAACATGCATGAGCTTTCAGTTTTGTGTAATTTACTTGAACCTCTTAATGCTACTGGATCAATGTTAAAAACTCTACATGTACTATTTTAAATTAGCAAATTAGCAGTCATAAAGCATGTTCCTTTGAAATGGGAACAGAATCTGAAAGAAATAAATGTTTTAGCTGTGCTTTTTTTCTTTTTATTTGAAGGAAAAACAATATTTTGTATTTATCTTTTCATTATTCATTTCCTAAAGAGATTTTCAGAGCTATTCTATAGAGTATGGTAATTTCTCTTTTTCTTTTAGTTGTGAACGTACACACACACAGAGTTAAACTAGGTAGTACATACTTCTGGTAGTGGATTGTCTTTGTGCAATTATCTATGTCCCTTAATCTTTTTTGAGTATAAAGAATACTAAGGAATAACAGTCTGGAACAGGTCACCGTTAAGAGTATTATCTGTTTTGCTTTATACAGATCACTGGAAAAGAAGTTCTCTTCAATCCATGTGTACCAGCTTACCTTAATTGCTATGCAGTTTTACATTTTGTCATAATAGTGGACTTGTATACTGAACTTCTTGGTACTGTGACTGTAAGTAATTCCTGTCTTTATGAAATAGCATCTTGTGCTGGCAGTAATAGGACACACAACATTTAAAAATAATAAAGCATTGAGTAGAGGTTCTACAGCCTGATTCATATCTTATTTAAACTATTATTATAATAATAACTAGATTCTGTAAAAAGAATCAAAATAAATGGCTAAATATATAGTTATATGAAATATATAATATTTGACATTGTTTATTAAACAATATTTAATAACCATATTCATTATTTACAGATGGGTATGCCTAAGTTAAGCAATTAAATTAAAAATAATAAATGTTCCATAGAAGATGTGCACGTCTGCTTCGCTTTTAAGGACCTCATGAAAGGAAAAGTGTGTCTTAGACTTGAAAGTATGTAGGTTTCAAGATGTCAAGTACTGTCATATTGTTGGATGTCAGTAATGCCAGAGCTTTAGAAGGAAGATTGCAAAGGTCTTGCAGTGCCTGCAGGTGGGAAGCTCAGTGTCAAGAGTTAGAGGAGCACACACTCAGGGTGAATATTTCTTCCAGTCTCAGACATACAACAGCACTGATAGAAATACAGCCAGGAAGGGCACATATTTACCACCCTGTTTTCAGGCTGATGGGATCTCCCTGGTAACACAGTGTGGTTCCTGCATGAATTCCTGGCACGCTCCAAAGGTGAACTACAAGGCCATCTTCACGTACAAGAAATGAGACATTAGTTACTTCCAGGGCTTCATGTCCTTCTGACCTCCTTTTCATTCTTCCTTCCTTGACATCTCTTTCTACTTTACTAAAGCTAAAATTTTCTGGTTATGAAGCATAATTTTAATGCATCTAATATACCCACCATTCAGTCAAAGGCCTACCAAAAAACCACAAAAGTCTATCAGTTTGATAAAATGGCCTTTCACGTGTTTCTTAAATCCTTTTTACTACCTCCTTAGTTAAACAGCAGTGTTTTCATTGTGTTTGTGTCACCCATGTTGCCACAGGCCTGCTGTCAGGGTGCCAAGGGCCCCCTGGGTTCTTGAGCCTCTGCGTGCCCATGGACCTGCCTCATCCCAACACACATGCCCGGCCATCTCTGGCCCTCGTCCTGCCCACCTTGATGGCAGCTGTGGGACAGCACCCTACCCCCAAGGCCACAGCCCTCACCACAAGCTACCACCGACCTCCAGCCCCTTCCCCAGTGAATAACCCCTCTTGCTGCACCTTGAGGCCTTTGCCCATGATGACCATGTCTGAATCCAGTCCAGAGCCACATTTCTAGAAATAAGTCTCTTTTGCCTAACTGACCATTGTTATCCGTGAAGGATTCTAGAGAACTCCAATGCCATTTCAAAGCTCTCAGAAATCTTGCCAAACGTCAGTGTTTTGGTCTTCTGACTCAAGACATTCCTCTTGTGTCCCAGGGCAAGAGGGGCAGGAGAAAAACTCTGCAGTAATTTCTTGGGACACGTGGCAGCAGGCTTATAGCAGCTTTGGCATCTCTGCATATACAGAGTTGCTATAGTTTTTTTTTTTAAGTTTTTGTTTAGATGTATTCTGAATATCACATCAGACCAGTAGAATGGTGCAATTTTTGAGAAAAGTTTAAAGAATATTTTGTGTATATTCCCTATATAATGTAGAAGCTACCTCAAACATGGTCTTCTGATTAATATTAAGTTATTCCACATATCACGTTCACCTCTGTGAAAGGTCACACTGCAATTGCAGGGAATGTGGGGATTACTAAGACATCTGAGGCTTAGTCTGTTTGAAGAAATTTCTGAGAACAGGAAATTAAGCCAAAGGTAAGGATAAATACCTCCAATGTATACAAGAAATACAGTATACATGATTGCCAATGTTATTATATTGAGAAAAGCCTCTGCAAGATTTTCTGGATATGATTCTAGATTCCTGCATATCAGCAGGAGGTCATATTTGCATAGGGATGAAACTAGGGGGGTTCTGTTTGGTGGGCTTTTTTGTTTGGTTTTTTTTTACATTGTTGCAGTTGGTTTTAATAGCAAGAAGTAAGGAGTCTGTGCATGACTTTTTTTCCTATTCTCTTCTTTTCTCTTTATGCCTTTTTTCTGGTCCTAGAAGGAAAAAATGGATGTTCCAATTTTTTTTTTTTTCCACTGATAACTGCAGCTGTTTAAGAATAAGTAATAAAGGAACTGAAAAATGCTCCCAAGCCCCAGATGATAATTAAATTCTTTCAGTCATGGAGGAAACATCCTGAAGATCCACCATTTATGAAGTTATTGTTGAAAAACAACTAGAAAATTCTTTGTACAAACCTGTGGGGTAGTAAGGTAGTAAGTATAAGAAGGAGAGCTTGGGGGACTAGAAGCACCTCATCTCAGGGCATAAACCTTCATCATGGATGTAGAAAGTGCTGGTCCCAAGGCAGAGTTCCAGCATCACTCTGCAGTACAGGAGGGAAACTGTCATGAGAAGGAAGCTTGTGTATGAATAACTTTACTTGGCAAAAATCTTTCTTCAATATCAGTTTTCCACTACACTGAGTTATGAAATGTCTATGGATACAACTGGAACTTTCTGTCTGGCTATGAATTATGTCATAACCGTGGCATAGCTCCATAAATGGAGAAAGCTAACTGTTTTCCTCATTTTTAGGTTTAAGTTCCATTTCATAATAGCCATAAGACATAGCACATAGCTATTACATTTCTCAAGTGATTACAGTTGCTCAGTTTTTGGTCTCTTGCCCTGCAGAAGTGTTAAATTTCTCTATACATAAAGAGCAACCATATACCTTCATTCTGAATGACCTATATTTAACTTATGAAAAGAGCAAAACAAGAAAGAACAAATATATATTTTCCACAGGAGGGATCATATAGTGTTTATTTTCTATATAGTGATCTGCACTACATCCAGTGAATAAAAATCACTTCTGAGCTGTGCACGTCTAGATCTGATACAAAGCTGCTAGAAGAAATAGGGTTTGGATCAGTCCCAGAGAGAGTGCTAGGAGTGTATAACTGCAGTACATTCAAAGCAAAAGTCTCATAGCTCCAGAACTTCATGTATCACATAAATCAAAGTCAAATGTACCTTAAACACGTTCTGCCGTGTCTTTTTTATTGTTGATAGATACTGCAACCTTTATTCTGCTTATAATGCTATGAATATGCAAGCAGTTTCAATTAGATGAAAAGTAGTAAGTAACAGATAGATCTCTTGAAAGCTGAGAACACAATTAATATATCCATTCAGTAGGAAATTACCAAGTGCTGTACATGGAATATTGCGAAGAATTTATATTTTCTTAGGAATTCTAAACTGAAAGAAATTCATACAGACAAAGGCACCTAACAATACGAGTTTCATAGCATTGTATAAACATTCTTCATGTGAACACCGAAAGTGTCTGATATGTGACAGAAGAGCATCTGTTAACTTATGAAATGTGCTGACATCATTGCTAGCAGTTCTTTTGAAACACTGAACACATTAGGAGGAGAAAATGCATCCATATTACTCTTCAAAAGCATGAAGCTATCTGAATCTAAATACACATCTTAAATGGCATATTTCCTTTGTTTAAATGAGTTATTTTTTAATTACTAAAAAACTCCATTAAATAATAATGAGGTGGCGTTCTGTTGATTACAAAACCATGTAAAGTTCTTCCCAAAATCTATTATACCACCCCCTCCTTTTTTTTTAAGGGTCCAAGGTATTTTTCAATGAAATCAAAATCCAACAGAAATATTTTTTTCTGTTTGATTGTAGCCAATAACCACATTGCAAAGTTGTGGCTGACTTGTAATTGGGGAACCTGCTGTGGTCCCACAGGCTTCTCTGTTTATACAAATACTCCAGTATATAAATACTCATTTATTTTATATATACATCCTTGCATATTATGTTTAAGTGGAACAAGGATGCTAGCACTAATGAATGTGTAAAAGGCACATTCCTTTAGTGCTGCAGCTTGCAGTGTGTAGATTTAATATATGATGTTTAGCTTAGTGATATAACCCACTGACTATTTTGTTGATTTTGGTAGAGTAATGCCTAGAAAACGGACGCCTCAGCTGCCAGCATCCATAGGGTGATGCATGCTTGAAAGTAAATAAAAGAATCAAGGCAGCATATAACTATACCGCTGAAGCTGTAAAGATAAAGTTATAGAAGCAAAATAATAATGCTAAAATTTATGCTACATGGCTGGTTTTCTAAAAGCTGTTATTCCCAAATTGCATCACGGTGTATTTCACTGCAAATTTCTTGGTAGTCCTTGACTAGGAGCACAAATGAAGAAACATGGGATTTTTGCTGTGTGGGGACGTGGTGTGTGTATCTACAGAGAAGAGTAACTCACACGTTCTACCTTCATGGTTCCCAGTAAGGCTTTTTGCCTCACACTTCATCACTCCAGAAAGCTGAAGACTTGGGAAGTGGAAGGCTGCAACACTGTACTCGGGCACTACAATGCCATGAATTTGTGTGAACCTGGTGACAGTGCCAGTGTGCAATTGACTGTGATCTGCAGGTTGTGGTTTAGGGTCCTCCCATCCTTCACGTTCAGGGCCACAGATGATATTGAACCACAAAAGGTTTTACAAACAGCTAGTGCTCAAAATGTTATGGCTCCAGTAGGAGAGCATCTTAGGGAGAAGAGAAAAGCAAATTGGACTGAAAAACAGAATCTGTAAAGTACAAACATACCTGGCTCAAGTAGTTATGATACCAAAACCTACATACAGCATTTTACCCATTTAAAGGTAAAGGCTTCTTTATATTTGGGTTGGATTTTCCTAAATTATAAGGTTTCTTCCATTCTTTCTTCTGATTTACTGACGTACATTAAAATGTATTTCTGTTCTCTTTTTTCTTTTTGGAAATCCATGTTTAAAATGGTGTGTAATTATTAATTTCCTTTCAAGTTACTAATCTATGCTTCTTTTCTTCTGTGGTTAGATAGATGTGAAGAGTCAAATGATAACTCCAGGCTCCAATTTTGTACATCTTAGATAAAATGTTTAAGAGAAGTTTGCAGGGTCACACTCCAAATTATTGTGTTCAATTCTTTCTTTCATTGTGGAGAGAAAGCTGCAGTCTGAATTACAATATTACAATGTGTCTGGTATCAGGCTGATCATTATTTCAAGGTACATCAACAACAATATAATAGAACAACAACAATAAAAAATGTTATTGTTTTCTGAAAATTTAATAATTTTAAAAGAATAATTTTAATTTCTTTTTACTTGTCTAGAAATAGCATCTAGAATATATATTTAAGCAAAGAAAAAAAATTAATAGAAGTTATGAGCAAAAACACAGCTAAAAATGTGACCCACAAGTGTCTGCTTTGAATAGATGTTTCTATCATCCACTCAGATCCAACTCTTAGTGTAAAGAACAGATTTAGCCTCAAGACTTGCTGTCTAGGTAGTGGCAAGAAATAGGATCATTCAGAAAGTTCTCTATCTCCACTGATTACAGGGAAAGCTCAGGTTAACAACAAGTTTTTAGGCACTTCCGTAAAGGTATTTAAGGTCGAATGAAGCGGCACCTCAGTTTTGTGAACCTGAAGTCACAAGGAATCCTAGATGTGTAGGACTTAGCGACTGGTTGTTGAATGTTAGCCAGCTCAGAAACACTAGGAGGGCAGAAAAGGGAGGAATCATGTAGCTCTTTTAAACTGGAAATTGGAGACACCCTTTTTCATTCATAGCAAGTACTGCTGGATCCTTCCCAAAGACAAATATTAGCATTTGTTCTAACAAAACTGTTGCAGCATCATTCATTTTCCATAATGTGTGATTTTAGTCATATATTTTAATGTAGCAATTACATTATATGCTTGAAATTTGGATTTCTTGTTCAGTTCTCTTTCCTCCCTAAGTGGGATACAAAAGTTGGGTTCCTTTTCTCAGAATAGTACCTTACCACTGTGGAAATATTTTTAAGGCAGTCTGTAGAAGCTAGTGCATTGCACTGGAAACACAAAGCACAATCGAACCCACCTGGCCAGAAAGACTACATTTAAAAAAGTTATAATCGTCCAACTTAAAAGTGAGGACAGTCTAAGGAGGCAAGTCTTGAATTCCAGTCCTAGTTCCCTGGCAAATGCCTTTATTTGACAAGTAACAATCACTGAAAAACATATCAAAGCATTTCTAAGAAATTTATGGGTGAGTTCCCTTATGCCTGTGCCAAATCATGTTTTTCTTTCCTCACTTCTTGAATTTTTGTATGACCCAGTTTCTACAGGACGCTAGAGTGAGAATTGAACTTACTGTGGCTACATGAGCAGTTTAAGAACTACTCATTTTATTAAAATAAAGAGAGTCAGTGCCTGATTTTTTTTAAAGAGGTCTGTCCAAAAATTTTGTCACTTCAAAACTAATTGCTTCATGTTAACAGTGGAAAGTCTTTTAAACTTAGGGTATCTGGGAGATTTTTGGATTCTAGAAACTGAAGTTTTCAAAAAGAGCAACCTCAATTTAGTCTTCTATTAACAAACTTTAAAACTTGTATCTGAAATTTTAAAGTGTATTCCAAGTGATACAAATTTTGATAAACAACCATAAACCTATTAGAGCACTGACTCTCAGCAGATAACTGCTATACTTAGTCCCCCCAGGGTTCAATATCTTGCTCAATATCCTTTCTCCTGTGGTGGCCAATAGCAGATGCCCAGGGTAAGAAAAGTATAAAGAATATCTTTTCTCATGGTCTACATATGAGGTGGTTATGGTGGTAATCATCAGTCTGAGGTTTTGTAAGTTTGTCATAAGGATGGGACAGATTGGAAATGTAGCAATGCAGTAATGAGTTTGATCTGTCCTAGTATAAATCTGTGCAACGGAATGGCTCGACAGGTGTTGTTTCTGAGAAGAGTGTTCTGGCTTGTGCACCTGTGAGGCTGCTGTTCAGCTCACTCATTGCTGGGATTGTGTTTTCTTTGTTCAGTAACTGTTTGTTAAGGATATCTAAGTAGGTGCTTGTGTCTCTTCAGTAAAACAACAGAAACCTACCCAGCCTGAGTGTGTGTTCTGATGTGTTTTGCAAACATGGGCACTCTAAGTTCACACAGCTGTAAAACCTGAACATATCCTCCTGCGGCCTCCCACGCTCACAGATACTTACCTTAGATCTCTTTTGAGGGGTAGGGGCCACCACCAAAGGAAGGTGGGCATGTCACTGAGTGGGATTTATTTAAATTGGGGCAGACAAACATAGATTTTTCTTTTTTCCAATGCCTACAATCTTGAAGTGAAAGATGCTGTTCATGAACCTTATTGAAAGCAGAAAGGAGTCATATAACTCAGCCAGATCCACTGCTTTTTTTTGGTTGGTTGTTTTTTTCTTTGTTTTATTTTCTTTTTTTTTTTTTTAATGAAAAAACAAAGGCTTTTCAAAACTAATATTTGAAAGAAAGTCAGGGAGGGAACAAGAAAACTGATTAAATATTTGATGTTCAAAAGCAGCTGTGTAGAATACAAAAAATATTTAATAAATTAAAAGAAAAAATCAAACATCCCAATGAAAATAATTTCTGTTTTGCTGTGGTTTTTTTATCATTTCAATGTAAATTTTAAGGACATAAATCCTCATGTTGCTATTCATCCAAGTGCTAACACACATGTCAATGTTTGAAAGTGTTTTAAGTCTGATTGAAGTTAATTATATGAGTCAAAGTGTTTTGCTGAATTGGGAACCAAGTGTTGAGATTTCATGAAGGGACAACTTAATTTTGTTTCTTTTTCGATATGGTCATATTGTCATGTCATGTGAATTCTTATTCTCACCAATGTCTTGGTTTTGGTATCCATTGGGTTCCATAGGTGACTATTGTAAAGATCTGGTAAAATAAGATGAAAAGAAAGAACAGGGCTTCTGGGATTTTTAGTCTAGAAATAAGTTTTTTCCCCTCTTGGGTAAAGGCATAGGGAAGTCAGGTATCTTCAGGAAGTCACAGTGTGGAAGGGAATATCTTAAACATTATTTTGGGAATACAACATTCAGAAAGCAACTATAAAAGTGGTTATTCCAGATAAGTGTGCTATCCAGAGCAGGTATCTTTGTTGTGAAATGTAAAGTAATGAATTACGTTAAAAGCAGACACTAACGTCACTGAGTGAGGAAGCTGAAGCTACTAAGCTACTGTTCCATTAAAACTCAATTTCTCTTCAGAAAATGACTCTAAATGAATGCTTTGTCTGCTTTTTAACAGGTGTTATCACAGGGAACTATTCTCCTGAGAATTGGCTTTATCATTCTGTCCTTGACCTCTTTTGGACTACTTATGGAGAACAGGTAAGATACAAAACATGTTTGGTTTGTTTTTCTCCTCTCATTATGCGTTATTTATCATTATATGGAAATCCCACTTGTGTCAGAAATTATATTGATAAGGAAATATAGATACACTCAGACACATATGTTGCTGTCTGTTGAATAGAAAATAATCCATGACTAGCCAGTACCTAAACCCAGGTGTGTTCCCATAGCAATGAGTGGTTATATCTATATTGTCCCTTGCAGAAAAGTTATGGGGTAGGCTACTAATGGCATCCTTTGTGTCTGCATAGTTGGGTCCACACCTTTGGGTTTGGGACATTGGTGGGTCAGTGAGACCTGCAGGCTGTAGAAGGCTCTTCAAGCTCAAACTGCAGTCATATTGCGCCAGTTCTGTGTAGCTCACCCTAGGGGTCTGGTACAGGGATGGTGTATGAAGAGCACACAGTGTAGCTCAGACTACAATCAAAATTATGTGAAGAATAGAGACTTGAGAATAAATTTAATCAGTATGAATTAAAAAAACTTCGATCTTGAATACACAAGCCCAGTGAGATGTACACTCTGGAAGTCATCTATATGGGCACCCTGACCCTACAGAAGAGTGAATAGAAGCTGCAGTTTCTTACAGATAAACTATTTGCCCTGCCGGAACAGAAATGTGGAATAGAAGCTTCCTTTGAGACTGAGGTACCAGTTCCTCTTTGCAACTGCTGTTCATTATGTTTTCAGAAAGGAACACCTTCCACTTGTGTTGACTGATCAGTTTATTTTAGGATAGGTCAAAATCTGTTGATATGCTAGACGTGTATTAATGTAAGGAATTAATAACGTGAATTAGTAATAATTTACAGAAACAGACCGATGAAATTATTCTGAACGACTCACATGTCAGCTTTCAGGATTTTTTTTTTTGGTCATTTTTGAGAGCAAAACTCAATAGCTATATATATATACATCTAAATTTGCGTGAGCTCATATGTAGTTTGTGAGTACGTGTATTCTCACCCCTGGCAAATTCAGTGTAGTAAGTCCATACAAGTTAGTTACAATAAAAACTTAACTATAAGGTTGAGAAAGATGACTTGGTATAAGTGCAGAACATGACAAACTATTTCTACGTTCTCTTTTTCATTGAAGTTAACCAAGAAGAAAAGAGAGGATGTTAATCTGAATTACTTCCAATTTCTAGGCCCAAAGCAGGAATTCTGGAAATCATCCGCTGCTTAGTTTTCGTAGGTGTGTATAAACTTGGCCACTTAAGGAGTCAGTTTTCTTTCTTGGGCTATGCATATGAGGTAAGATGTTTATTTTGAAGTATCTATGCTGATGACTCTAATTTTATTTATCTTTTTAGGAAAGAAAAAGAACACTAAACATTTATACTTTTCTTCCTTATATTTGATTATAATATATGAGTAGAATATTGTTTTTTTTCTTATCTCTGTATTTTTCACTTTTTATTATTAACTTGTAAGGAAGATTTTGGGGCTTGCTACAGAGATGACAGTTTACATTGAAAATGTCAGGAAAACGTGTATTTGAAATTCCTTGCAAAAATAATATATCAGTGGTTATACGCTTTGAAGGGAATAGCAGAAATATGTTGCTGAATTGTTTAGCTCACCTTTCATGGGACAAATCTGAAAATGCTTGGAGGTTGTAAGGGTCTTAAATATAATTTTTTTTCTGTACTTATCCTGTAACTCAGAAACAGACTTTTAGCCATTGACAAAAATAGGATCCTGGACTAAATAGACCTTTGGTCTGATTAAATATGGTTGCCTTTGTGTTCTTAAGACTTATTTTTATCCTGTTTGTGACTTTTGCTTTTTAAGCTACCTTTTTCTTGTTTCGTTACAGTTAGTATTTCATAATAACACTTTTAATATTATCTGAATTAAGTACCACTGAAGCATTAATATGATTCTCATCTAAATAACATTCCCAAGCTGCCTAGTGTTGGTTAGCAGCAAAGGTAGTTACCAGAAAGTTTATGAACAGTTTGCTAGACTTGCAGAACTGTTATCAGAAAGTTACCTTTTTGGCATAAAAACAGAAAAAAATTAAGTAACACTGTAAGGATTAAGACTCAAACCGAGTTCAAAATGTTTCCTTCAGTTTGAAGCATCTGCAAAATCTATAGCAGCTTTCCTAATTGGAGGTTTCTGGTACTGGTCATGATTCTCCTGCTTTTCCAAAACATCAGGCAGCAGGAGAATAGAAAAATATCTTATGCTACTGTGGGTCTTTTTTTTTTTTTTTTTTTTTTTTTTTTTTTTACCTGAGATAAGAAACAATAACTATTGGACAATATTTAAAGCTAGGTAAATGCCACTAATCAATAATCATTTTGATTTTTTCCCATATTGTTACGTTGTCAAAGCTCTGGTGTGTATATATATATAAATCAAACAGTTCTTGAATTCCTTTGATAAGAGTCTGCCAGAACTCAGCAGATATTTTAAGGATTAGACTTGCTTAAATATAATTTGGAAAATGTTTTTATCATTTACTGAGTAGTCTACTACAGTAGATAGGCTTGAAGCGAGAATTCTAAAATTTGGTGATTAATTCTATAGCCTTTGAGATATATCCCTCAGACATTAATTATTCTAATTGAATTTGGAGAATTATATGTCAAAATATACGTTCTGAATAAAAACCAACCAACGTAACCACAAAAACCACATATACTTGCCTTGCTGAGGTGTGTATGTGCATATGTAAAAGTGGCTCTTATTAAGAAATGAGTAAAAGTAAAATCATCAGATTTTTATTTGTATTGCTTGTAGGGAAGTATACAGCTTCCTATTTTGCCATGAAGGAGCAAATAAAATGAAGTTGGTCTTACTCTCTTCTTTATATGTATCTGTCATTAAAATTTTAGCTTCTTTTCCACCTCGAGTTATTCCTTACTGTACTTTCCTATCCTTTATTTTGTTTACTGTTTTTACTATTATCCTTTAAAATATACTTATCTCTTACTCTTTTTTTAGTCCCTTGTTTGGCCATTTTTAACAAGAAAAGTACTTTGCTTACGTATTTTTCTTTGAAAATACTGGAAGAATAGGTGTCTTCCAAATGGTATGCTATCAGTGAAACCAGAATAGATTATGCTTCAGAGTAATGTCAATATGTCAACACTAGAGACTTACATTTTATCATAAACCAAAAAGTTTGTGATACTAATAGCTTTTGTGATGTTTGAGATGAACTTCAGAGGGTCCCCTATTAAATGCTCCACTTGTGCTGCGTTTTCTGGATTCATGGTAGGATTGTTCTTATGTGTGATAATATTGTTTTGATGGAAGTTATGATAAAAAAATTCCGAGCAAAGGGAAAATGTCAGAGATTTGTCAAGTCATGTTGAAAAGTCTGATATTATTAATGTTTTAGTTCAATATTGACCTGATCATTTTGAACCAGCAGATACTAGAAAGCATAATAAATAAGCAAATAGATAACTAAAAGGTTTTCCCAGAAATTAGGTCTAAAATTTGTCCTTAAAATGCTTTCCGTTCTGTTCAACTATTGAACAGGTTATCTATCCTTCACAGCATAATAGTGTAGATAGGTTTGAGCATCTTGTGAGGCCCATAAACATAGATCTATCTCATAAGCGATTTTAATTTCTGCTGCATATGTCCCAGTAATTGTTATGTCCTTATTTTTCAACTTCCTTTACTCTGTTTCTCCTTCAAATCCACTTACAATTTATTAAGAGGTGTAATTAAGTGATTTAATCTTTTTGTTTCCCTTATAAACATAGTCAATCTTTAACATACATCTTGATTTATCTGACTTTGATCTTTTTAGTGTTATATTTTCAGTACTCATAATCTGCATTATACTTAAATAATGTCCTCCTTATATGTTACCAAAGAAACAATTTGTTAGCAATCCAGTATTCATGAGCAATAATAATGAATGCACTACATCACGTAAAATAATTTCTGTTGACTTTTTTTTTTTGAGTCCATAAATTATGCCTTTCAGGGCACTTATTTAAGAATCAAGAAAATTTAACTGCAAGTGGATGATCACCCTGCTCAGTGTGCCTAGAATTTAACAAATAATTCTGTCAAAACATTCTTAAATTAATGGTGCACATTGCAGCAGATAAGTGCAACACTGATTTTGCCATACAGCATGTTGAATCATTAGTGAAAAAGTATGTGACTCCATATTGTTTTCTTCTGTGACTGTTTCATACATTCGTAGTTCTCATTAATATTTTAGAAACAGTAGATAAAATTTCACAAGTAAATATTCTTGCAGTAGTATTTGCAGGGTACTCCAACTAGTAAAAATAGGTGATTTAAACTGCGAATGATTGCTTTTTGCTCACAAAAAGGTGTGACAGCTGCTAGAACTGCTGTATGCAAGGTGAAAGCTTGAAGGAAAGTATGAAGAAATGAGAGAAAAACAGGGAAGCAGTGAGAGAGAAGAGCAGAGGAAATAAGGAGAAAGGCTTTCCTATTTTGCCATTAAATTAGCTCAGATGGGTGTGAAAAAAGTAGCTAATGATTGCTATTCCAGCAGGAGGAGCGATCCTGCCCTCTGGCTCTAGCACCTTCCCTCCTGCCCAGCTCATTGGGTTGGCCAGCTGCTCTGCCTAATGCTGTCAAAGATTTTTCTTCAGATAAGTAAATTGATGTAACTTGTGGTGCAAGAAAGGTTTTTAATGCTGAGGTCCAAAGAAGGTGGGAGTAAAATGAAGCTGGAGTTGTATAAGGAAAAAAAGATTTCTGTTTTTGCTAAAGCTACAATCTTAATGTAGTCGTTAATTTTGTTCACGCTCCAGTAAGTATAACACTGTGTCTACTGATACTTTGAAGTTGTGTGTTATCTATCTTGGTCTCATTTGAAGACTATATTATTTTTCTGGTTGTTTAAATGTATTGTTCTCCCTGCTATTGTATTTTAAGTCCTTCCAAGATGTATTCCTGGGGACATACTCCTGGTGTTCTTCTCCAAACAAGACAATAGTCTGAAGCTATCAGAGTTAGAAAAGTGACCCTTTTTTTTCTTATGGGAGGTGGAACAATGAAAATTTGTCAGCATGTGTTTTCTGTTCCTTGTGCTGTATGTATTTCATATGGATGGTTAGGTAAAAGAAGCTTTTTTATTTGAGAAAAGATTGTGATGTTTGAGGAAATGTTTAGATCTTAAGAAAACTGGGGTTTGGGTGGAGGTTACTGAAAACCTTTATGATAGGGGCAGAGATATTGTATTTGACTGATTATAGACAGTAAACTGAGGAGCTAACCTGCATCTGTTTGAGGATCTGTGCTGCCACATCCTATACTAACTAATTTTCTTTAGGCTGGTTACTTCATGTCTGTGTAATGTGGTGATCATGTGTATTACTAAAGCCAAATGATTTTCTGTCAGACTGGGCCTTGGAGTCTCCTAACCACCTGGAGGTAGCAGAAAACATTGCTTGTGTGTTCAGTTATGTGACAGTTCAGCAGGCACGATATGTAAAAATAAATCTGTGATGATGCAGCACCTCTTCAAAGTGTTTCCATCCAACTGCTCTCATTTGGCATTGGCTAGCATATTCCATGAGCTGATTTTGGTCAAGCACTGGCTGTTATTTGAGAGTAGTACTAATGAGGAGCAAGCAGAAATGAGAGCCATTGACATGTTGTTGGAACTCGTGTTAGATATTTTCACCAAATCTCGTAGTGGCTGCAACTCAGTACTGAAAAAGGCTCTTAAACCAAGAGGCTAGGAGTGAGGAAGCTGGAGGAGGAAACACAAGTGTCTGGCTTGATATACTTGTTTGTTTTTTACCTTTGTTTCAGCTAAGGTGCTATATCTGAGAATAAATCTCTCATCCAGACTCCTCCTGCACTGCAACTTTCTGGCTGCCTCACTATGAAAGCATTTGCAGGCATGTATTAACTTACAGGTAGGAAGGATAAAAATCTAGGATGATGTTCAATGGGGAAAAGAGAGAAAAAGAGAGGTTGTATACAGAAGTGATATTTTGAATGAATAACTTGTTTTATTTTATGTGGGCATGTGGTGCATTAGAAATATAACCAAATTTGGAATATATATAAAATCTTGTGCTGTGGAGTGTAATTCAGCCCTTAACTAATGAAGGAAGAAATGAACTTCGTTGTGGTCAAATTGTTTATTTACTCCTCTAGAGTATCTAAACTTGGTAGATGCAGCTGTTCCAATAACTTTTGGAGACAGTATTCTGTACCAACTGGACTGTTCCTCTGATCTTTCATGAAATTCTGGTATTTCTTATGAGTGTGTCAGCTAATTTGTCTGGACAGAATATATAATATCTCTTTATTAAAGAACTGATTTGCACTGTATTCTGTGTTCCACAGCAGTCCCTCTTAATTTGATATATTGCCACGCTACTTATTTCTCCTTTCATCGTACAAAGAGTTGCTGTTAGCTCACTTGTTTCTTAGTGTAATTTACCAGTGTTGGAATACTGACTTATGAGTACTGACTTAAAACAAACATTTACTCATAAGAATTTATTTCCACATCAATGATAGTTTTCAGTTTTGTAGCGTTTTACCTTGGTCCCTTGTTATGATCATCTGTGCCACATTTCAAAGAGCTGCATATCCCATATTTGGTTTCCATTAAGGGGAAAGCTCCATGCCCTGTGCTGTGATTTATGACCTCAGCATTTATGCAGTTTTTGTGCCCTAACTAGATTTGCTGGTGTACTTGAAATGTATTTTACAAATGAAGCTGGGGATGGAAGGAACCTCTACTGCCTTATGATAAAAAGCCTTGTCAACACACATGGAATTAAACAAATACGAGTTGTAATCTGTATTTTCTATGTTAGCTTCATTCAAAAAAGTCTGCTATACCATGCAGTGTAACCCAGGGACTGGACTTTTAATATTCTTGACAACTGCCCTAAGGGGAATAATGTCCCTTAGAAAAAGTCACAGTAAAATCTGGCAGTAGATTAAGTTGGTTTCCACTTAGGTGTGACAGCAGAGTCATTACTGATTTTAGACTTAGCCAGTTTGAAAGTCGGCTTCACCACCATCAACTAAAAACTATGATGTATAGTTCCAGATGCTCTGGCCAATTGACCGTAAAATTGCTCCGCATTTCTGGCAGAGCAGCCAAGCTGGAGCTTTTAAAATCTCCACTCCTTGAGCTCAACACCCTCCCCCCTCTGCTTAAAAGCTGCTCATTATTCTTCTTCTGCCCACTGATCTTAGCAAAAGAAAAACTTCTGGAATCAATTAGAAGTGTCTGCACTTGATGAGATTTGCACGTGAGTTCGGAATTGTGAGGCTTTGATAGTGTCAGCCAACAGCTGCAGTTTCAGGTGGTAAAATCGGGGAAGGAATTTTCCAGGGTTTATTTACAATCATAAAATAAAACAAAAATCAAGACAAGTTGGAAACCATCTAATGTGTCATTAAGATGAGGTCTGAATTGGGTTATATATTTATTTTGTCTGATAAAAGTAAACTGGTGGTTTATTATCAGGATCTTTTCAGTTACCTTGCAATTATTAGGCTGTTTAGAGTGGTTGTAATAAAATGCAAGCTATGATCTGCTTGCTGTAGTTTTAGCTATGAAAGAGGCATCTGCTATTACTTTTGTCACTTTAATTGCTTGACAAGACAAGGAGGTAGTCATACTTAATAGAAATCAGAAGCATACAAAGATAAAGCAAAGGTGGTACTCTGAAGATGGAGATATTATCACATATGCTGTCTGAAATTTTGTGTTTTGTTCTGCAAACACTCACATTGAGAGTTGTAAAGTTTATTTTCTGACCCTTCTTAGTTGAAAGCGGTTAGTGATTGGCTTGTATCTGTATGCAATGTTTGCATTTTAAAGATAACAGCCATGCCAAATTAAATTATTAATGTTCAGTTATACATCTCAGGGTGTCTTTGTAAAAATGAAACTGCCATTTCACACACGTTGTTAGTAATTTGCATTACAGACTGGTTTGGTTCATAAATCAAAGCATAATTTTTCTAAAAGCCGGTAATACTGTAGACCGCGTAAAACTGCATTCTTTTCTACATCATAATAACACATGGTTAATAATAGAAATCTCCATACCAGTGAATTGCTTCACTGATATTAATCCCTGGTGACAACTGAGATACTCCACATGGGTAAACGTTTCTGTCTCTGTAACTGCAGTTCCAGTACTAGAGTATAAACTGACTTTTTTTTGTTAATGCACAAATGCCTATATTTGTTTCATAACTGGATTTCTTCTGCAGAGGTAGTACTGTTAGGAAAACTGATCTGTAGAGTGACCTTTTGGGTTTTTTTGTTCTGTTTTTTTTCTTCTTCTCCTTTTAAAGAGCTTTTAAAAGGCAGAGCAGACTGATGCTTTCTATGCTTGATAGAGCCAGTCCTTACTGGTCAGTTTACACTCATACATTTTACGTTCGAAGTTGATTTAAAGTATGGAGTAAAGCTCATTGCAATCTCTAAGAGTCAAAGGCAAGGGTAAGATGAGTGATTGCTGTGTGCTGAATGTAAGACACTGGCATGCTTGCTGAGACTTCCCATCCACACACATGGTGTGGGGAGAAGCAGAAGATACCTTCTGCATCCATCAGACTGTGTCCCCCAACCGTGCTGAGCACCCCAGTGCGAGGAGACTTCCAGCCCCACCACACACAGCTGGGGTGTGTATGTGCACTGTGGTGGCCAAGCTGTCTTTATCCTCTCAAGCGCACCTGCCTGTATGTGTTGATTAAGATGACCTGATATGAAAATTAGTAGACTTCTTTCCAAAATTAGGTGGTCTGCCACCAAAACTATTGCGCCTGGCAGGTGGGAATTGTCCTAATCTTAGATAGGAGAGCTGTGCCTTTGTTTCTAAGACCATAAATGCAGATGGCTTAGTTTGGATTTTATCTTCCACATGACAGGCAGAGGGATTGACTTAGTTTTTTTGGAGATGATAGTTTTAATTAATCTAGCTATTTCTGATGTGGAATAAATCTGGTTTTGGCAGACACAAGGCGACCACAAAGAACCAGCCTAGTGGTTACAGCATTTTGGATATTTTTGTCTCATAAGATTTAAATAAAGAAAATCCAAATGTAAAAAAAAAAAAAACATACAGTCCAGCATTACTCAGTTTATATATCTTGCAAACAAAATGGAGGTACAAATTCTTCTTACCATAAATGTTTCTTCCCACTTCTGTAACAGTGAGCAGAACATGGCAGCTGTGAAAACTTAGCATTTCTGTAGCAGAATGTCTGTGTAGGACCCACAGAATTGGGCTGTAGCATAGGCTGTTGGAAAGCCAAATCAATACCTGTTTTTAGGAAAGCAGAAATTAACTCAAGATATTCTATAATGTATTTTATTAGAACTGATGATTGAAAACAAAAAATCTCTTGCTCAGTCTATTTTTTCAGAAGCTGCTTAGGAACAACAAAGAAAGAAAAGCACAGTAAAAGCTGAGCCTCTGTTTTTCTACTAGCAGCACCTGAAATAACCACAGAGACTGAAAACTAGTTCATGACATCTGGGTAAATGCAGTCTGAATTCTAACCAACCAGTGTCTCTTGTCAAAAGTGGGCAATAGATCAGTAAGATAAAATCAAACCATTATCTGTGCTGTGCCTTCTTCATTACTGCCTTGTTATATCATTCCTTTGTATGTGTTCTGTTTTCTATGATGTGTAGAGTCAGGGAAAGCAACAAAACTATATCTATTTTTATATTTGTGTATTATGCAAGCCAAAGAGAATGTTTTAGAATTTCCTTCTCTTGCCAATGCCACATAAAAATTGCCTGATGAAAGAAGATTAGCAAATGCTGTGTTTAACAACTGATTCCCCAGTGCAGAACACACAAAACACTTTGCATGTTTAGAAGTTGGAAATAGGTGTTATGGGAAAAAAGCACATGTAAAACTCTAGTTATCACTTGAAACTAAGGCAAAATAATGCAGCAACCCTCTATGGAGTCTGGGAGTGATCACATCTGTCCTGACAGAATTTGTTTGGTTTATCTTCATGTGGAGCCCATGAAATGCCTGGAATAGGTTGTTTATTTTGCTGATGGGAAGCTAATACACAGTTGAAAATCACTCGTTTTATTTGAACATTTTAGATTTTATGGAGAAAATGATATTATATTTGTCCGCTATTACATTAGTTCATTGCACATCTGTATATGACTATAAATCTCTAGGCATATCTACTTCTCTTATGGGCTTTGTTAAGTTGCCTACAAAGAATGGTCAGATATTAGGAAATGGTTGAAAGTGGAGGTAACATAGGATGTTAAGAAACCGAATCTGTCCATTGACTGCATTGTTTTATATCTTCATGTCTCCATATCTGTCTCCACTTGCCTTTGTCTGTGAACAATCTAGTTAGATTACATCTTAGGGCAGATACCTACCCTTGTGCATACAGAAAAAGGCCTATCTCACTTCCATGCACTATGTAAGCAGTAAATAGAGATGCCATCATCCTAGTTAAATTCCTGGTAATTTTTTATTCCCATCTTTTAAGTGAAGCCTATTAAACAGTTCACAGTATCACAGTATGCTAGGGATTGGAAGGGACCTCGAAAGATCATCTAGTCCAATATCCCTGACGGAGCAGGAATACCTGTGTTCCAGCTTGAACCGATTACCCCATTACCCCTTGTCCTATCATTGGTCATCACTGAGAAGAGCCTAGCTCCATCCTCATGACACTCACCCTTTAAATATTTATAAACATTAATGAGATCACCCCTCAGTCTCCTCTTCTCCAAACTAAAGAGACCCAGCTCCCTCAGCCTTTCCTCGTAAGGAAGATGCTTCACTCCCTTAATCATCTTAGTTGCCCTATGCTGGACTGTCTCCAGCAGTTTCCTGTCCTTCTTGAACTAAGGGGCCCAGAACACAATATTCCAGATGTGGTCTCACCAGGGCAGAGTAGAGGGGAAGGAGAACCTCTCTCGACCTACTAACCACCCCCCTTCTAATACACCCCAGGATGCCATTGGCCTTCTTGGCCACAAGGGCACAGTGCTGGCTCATGGGCATCCTGCTGCCCACCAGGACCCCCAGGTCCGTTTCCCCTACATTGCTCACTAACAGGTTGTTCTCTAACTTGAGCCTGGGGTTGTTCTTGCCAAGGTGCAAGACTCTACACTTTCGCTTGTTATATTTCATTGAATATTTCCCTGCCCAACTCTCCAGCCTGTCCAGGTCTCTCTGGATGGCAGCACAGCCTTCTGGCATGTCAGCCACTCCTCCCAGCTTGGTGTCATCAGCAAACTTGCTGATAGTACACTCAATTCACTCATCTGGGTCATTGATGAGTATATTGAACAATACTGGCCCCAGTACTGACCCCTGAGGCACTCCACTAGATACAGGCCTCCAGCTGGACTCTGCCCCATTGACTATGACTCTCTGGCTTCTTTCCTTCAGCCAGTTCCCAGTCCACCTCACTACCCGATCATCCAGTCCACACTTCCTCAGTTTAGCTGTGAGGATGCTGTGGGAGACTGTGTCAAATGCTTTACTGAAGTCAAGGTAGACCACATCCACCGCTCTGCCTTCGTCTAGCCACATGGTTATTTCCTCGTAAAAGGCTATGAGGTTGGTCAAGCATGACTTCCCCTTGGTAAAGCCATGTTGACTGCTCCTAATAACCCTCTTATCCTTGAGATGGCACCAAGGATAAGGTGTCCCATCACTTTCCCTGGGATGGACGTGAGGCTGACCAGTCTATAGTTACCCAGGTCCTCCTTCTTGCCCTTCAAAGACTGGAGTGACATTTGCTTTCCTCCAGTCCTCAGGCACCTCTCCCATTTCCCATATTTGTGGATGTCCAGATTGCTTAATTGATCTCTAACCCAGTCCTCATCAACTAAGGCAAACTCCTCCATTTGCCGGGCGTGGTGGCGCGTGCCTGTTGTCCCAGCTGTGTCGGGAGGCAGAGTCCGTTGGATCGCTAGAGCCCAGGGGTTTGAGTTCGCAGTGCGGCGCCGAGGCTGCTGACGCCAGTGTTCGGTGTGGAAACCCTGGAGTGGGTGGGGCCGGGGGCACCCGTGTGTGAATGAGGATTAGAGAAAAAAAAAACAACAAACAAAACCAAACCAAACAAAAAAAAACCCAGTTACCTTGTTTAGAAAACATGTGGGGTTTTTTATGTATAAATATTTTTAAGTTCTCTTTTGTCTTCAGCTGAGTACATTGTAGCACAGTACAAGATGAGTTCAGGACTCCAATTCTAGTATCTTGTTGGGCCATCTTTGCTTTTAATGTGTTGCCCTAAGCAGAGTCCCTTCCAAATGTATCTTCCATACTATGTCTATGGATGGTAATTGGCTTCTGGGGTTATCTGAGGCTTATTAAAATGCATCCCCAGACCATAAAACATGTAAAAGTCAGTAATTCAACTGTCAGACTTGTAAATTAGACCTAAAAATGTGTTACCAAGATAACAACTGAGAACTCCGTAAGTTTTAAAAATCATGGTACAACTTGGTAGAATTTGCCATGCCCTCTGGATAGAAGTCTAAGATGTACAGTTGGCATTAAAAATGGCTTATGCGTTTGTAAGTTTGTGTTTTGAAAAAACACTGAAAAATATATGAGACTTTTCTAAATAAAATGATCCAGGTTTTAACTTTTATTTGCCCTTCCCTTCCTTTCTCCTTCTCTGCCCTTATACTACTTTTTTTTTTTTTCCCTATGTGTGAAAAAGGAAGAGATACTAAAAGGAAATGGAGAGGATTGATAGGAGGACTTACACTGAGGAAATCACTTAAAAACTTGAGAAATAAAATATTACCCATGGGAAATTTTCAAAAATAACTATTTCAGCCAGTATTAACAATTGTGTATTTGCATCCTAGGCAAAGATTTCTGATCAAATCTATTTGCTCCAGACAGAATAGTTCACGCTATTTTATGGCCTTCTGTCAATACTGAACACTAGTGAACATATTTTATCCTATCAGTTCGCCAAATACTTGAATTGGTCAGCGAAGACCCTCAGCTCTGCTGGAGTCTCAGGCTGCCTTTATTCAATGTGCTCTGCCCCGTTGACTGAAGTAATAGAGAGGAACAGGAAAACTTTATTTTCTGGTTCACTAACAAAATCAAAATAAAACAAAACCTACAAAATACTTTGAGGTCCGTAAAAACTGGAAATCTTTTCACTTCTTTTGCAAAATGGAAGACAAACACAAACAAGTGAGAGGTTGGAGGTAGGTAATTAGAATCTTTCATTCTAACTGGGCTAATACAGTTTTCATATTTTTTGGTTTTTGTTTTGGGTTTGTTTGTTTGTTTTTCCCCATTAATCTAAAATAAGAACAGCAAAATGTCAGAAGAAAGTATTGCCTGGAACAAAAACATTTAATTCATACTTCTCCATTTAGAATAAAATCAAAAGTTTTCAACTTGTTTTAAGTTCATTAATCTTGAAGTGACATATTTGAAGAAAGAAATTGTTTGATAAAATTGTCTCGTCTCTACTTCCAAGAGAGAGATTAGCAAGTGTTTTTTCTGAGTGACTACATGAGGATCTTGCCTTGGGAAATAAGAAGCTTTCTATTAGCAGAGGGACACTGGATATATTTTTTAAAAAAAAAGTAAAAAAAGCAAACACTGTCAAGTTTTAACACAGTCCTTGGTATTGGAGAATTAACCCAAGATTCAGATCAGCTTTTTCACACTCTGTTTTTTGGGTTTTTTTCCATTATACTTTACGTTATACATTACTCAAAGGTAGCTCACTTCAAACAGATAGAGAATTCTACAGTAAGAAATTCTCAGTAGAGGCTCCATGAAGGTCTTAGAAAACCCTTACTTAGCTTGAAGGAGAGCTGTGTTCATCTATGGTGGGGGGAAGAGTCTCTGTTTTATGTGTATATGTAGTGCACAGCTATCGAGGGATTATATCAAAGAACAATAAACAAATTTAAATAGTAGCACTGTATATTCTTATATAACTTTATTTCCCGCTGTAATGTCAATTTATACAGTGCCACTCTGATTGAGAACAGTGAGATAACAAATAAGTTTTATAGCCTTAATTTTTGTATGAATTGATGCCATCTTAACTTGATAATTTTGATTATCTTATTGGACTATTTGTCACCTTCTAAGTATTTACTAATTTCTGCCACGTTCTTATAAAAAGTCTTGATCCACTAGACTGGGGACTCCTGTATAGGAGTAGTTACATTTATACAGTCGTAAAATTACATTCAGCCCTTTGAAGGCAACCATGAGGCTGATGTGGCCCTGGTAAAAATGAGTTTGACACCCCTGTGCTAGATGAATGAAATCTGCTCCTTCCAGCGATGTAAAACTGACAGTTCCACTCCTGGATAGTGGGAGTTAAGAAAGAGGAAAACAGGATCTTTAGTGGATCCAGGTTTATCTTTTTGGCTTTGTAAACTCTGTGGCTTTCAGAACTTATTAGCATCAAATAAAAATCAAAAGCATCAGATTGCAAAACTAACAAAAATAATAGCTGTGAAAGCAGCATGCAACCAAAACTGGTCCATTTTTCCTAGACAGTTCACATAAAATCTGCCCAACCAACTACTTCACATCCTCTGCTGTTTTATTTTGATCTTTGTGGAAATCAAATTACGTGGTCTTCATGCTTTTATTTTACTTTATAATGTACAGTAATCCATGCTATTAAACTTTACACAAAAGCATACTGCAGCTGTAAAATCTGCATGTGTTAGACTGTGCATATTAGGGCATATATACCAGTAATTTCAGAGAACCCATAATAAACTTGGCAGCAGAGATTCTGATTTTCGGAACTGTTAGTGTGTGGACAAATGTTTGCCTATTGGCTTAGGCAAAGCCCTTAGAATGCAAATCGTCTTTGGAAAATTGTGGTTGAAAGAGGACTATGTTGTTAGCTTAATTGCTAAGAAACTGAAACTATGCTTAGTAGCTTTCAAAACAAGCAGTGGTAGGTCTTCTGCTGAATGTCTGTTTGTATGAAAACTTATTTAAGACAGATCACACTTTTGCCTTTGGTTCAAGTTGTGGTGTTCTTTGAGGGAAGGACTTGGAAACTGGTGGCTGTCAAGTGTATTATCAAATGCAGCATTATTCTTTGTTGGACAGTGTATGCATATTCAAATATCAGCCAGGTTAAAAGTGGAGTGGAAGGAAATGGCATGGGGCTTGAACACAGACACAACAGGCCCTCTCCAGTCCATGTGGGACACAGCTGGTCCAAGCGGTACAAGTAATGATCTGGAAGAGAGTTTGGGTAAGAATGGAAAAGTAAGAAGGATCTGTACGTTCTCCTAGACTCCTTTTAGTAATCCATATCTAAAGAAACTGAATGATAAGAAGTTGCTTCTGTGATCTCACTGCTGCAATACTGTAAAATTCAAACTTTGCAGTGAGAATGGGAAATGAGAGAAAAGTCTTGGGTTTATACAGCATTATCTGCGTATCTTATCTTATATCCTTCCAGCCCAACTGCCCTGATTTCTGAAGTATTTAGTCATGTCCTTGCAGACAGATTATCTCTTTGTAGTTTGGGGACAGCAATGAGTAAGCATGGTTGGATATACTATAGACGTATGCTAATCTTATTTCCCCAGTGCTCATGAATTCATGATTTAAGCTTAAACGTGATGTCAGGCTATTGTTTTGTCCCAGTCTTCAGGAGAGACATCGCTATTGTTAATATTCATTAGCAGAAGTTTCCTCTGGTATGAATTCATCAAAACTGCAGGTTCAGCTAATGTTGTACTAATGCCAGGCAAGAATGCTGTATGACTTTTCTCCACCATCGTTTCCCTATTACAGTTAATGCAGTCCATCTTACTGAAACCAAAAAGCTATTGCCAGTACACCTCTTAAATTATTCTCAAGCTGCCAGCTGTGCCATTTGACTTTGATCCTTTCTTTCATAGTAATTGTCATGCTGAAATGTAAAAGTAAAATATATTCTGCACCAAGTGCCACCTTTTCGTACTTTTGGAGGATATTTGTCTTCATAAGATTTCTGCAGATTTTATGTGCTATTAATAGTCTTCTCTATGTGCTATTGCTGCCATCAAGTGTAATTATATAATTATGCATGTGTAACTATTCATGTGCAGTATTTTTTAAGGAATGCCAGCTCTCTGGAGCTCATTCTTATCCAGTATTTTCATACTGCTTAGCTTAAAAATATCACTTAGCATTACATGAAACACCTCATTGGTTTATTTTAATGGGAGCTAAAAAATTGAAAAATTCTGGTTGGATGTGCACTTTGAAGTATGTTGCTGAACAGAAGATTGCCTTGTTATTAGATGAAATGTGGTAGTTCAGTTACTTGCTTTCCTGTTTTGTTTTGCTCTTATTGTTAGAACTGAGAGAAACTGTGGAGTCATCAATGTAAATAAATCCCTTTCATAATGCAAACAAGTTATATTAACCTTACAGGTGTTACACGCTAAGAAAAACATTTCTTCAGGGTTTTTAAATGCTCTTCAAGTATGAAAATGGATCTTATTTCTGATTCAAAATATTTAGAGAGAAAAATACTTTTCAAAAGTTTATTTAGTGTTCTAGGGATCTTACTGTTAACGTTTGATTGCTTTGACCTTCGTTGTATTAGGGACGCGCTGAAGCACCTTGCTGTGCGTTCACTCTAGCTAGCAAATCAGTGTGTTAATGCACTAATGAGAGGATGGACTGCAAGTAGTAGAATACTTCATCACTACAATCACAGTTTGCAATGTACTGCTTAAGAGTAAATATTTCCTTTACTAAGGAAAAGTCAAACTAGTTGGCAACCATATATTGTAGCGGTTGTGCAAGGCATTGTCAGGTCCCAGAACAAAGTGACAGTCTTGCTCCTAGGCACCTACAGTGTAACCATGGGATAAAAGGCAGCAGATGAATGTGGACAAGCATTAGGAAAATTGGAGGAGCAACCACGAAATATTTCTATAAAAACTGACCATGTTGATAATGGGAGCTAACAGAATTAGCTCAGGGAGCAGAGGGATACTCTTAAAAGATCCTTAAAATGTTGTAAGTTCCATTACTTTTCAAAAGGGAATCAAAGCAGCTGTACATAGAGAGGAATGATGTAGCCAAAGGAACAGTCAAAGACACTAATATTTCAGTAGTATTCTGGCTGAATGTCAGTGAGGTAGAAAGGTTCTGACCAAGAGAATTTCCATATCTGAAATACAAGATGACAAGGGCCTGGATGGGAATCCTAGATGTGTGAATGCGTAAAACTAATTTCAGGTGTGTTGTTAGGAAAGAATCCACATATATGGATGTGGGAAATCTTAGGAGACAGGGGAATTGAAGGTGATATATAAGCAGTGATGATGCTATCTAGAATTATAGGGAAAGGAGGAGGCAAAATTTAGTTGGAAACAGAGGAGATAAACTACATTTAACCCAAGCTGACAATCAGACACACAATAATATTGGGAAGGCTACATTTTAGTTGGTGGGGGGAGAGGGATGAGATTTGGAGAAGAAAGTGGGATCTGCATAGAGATGATAGAATTTCTGCTGGGGTTAATAATATCTAGAGGAATAAAAAAGAAGAACAAGGACAGAGCTTGCACAAAAACTTGGTGTATCTGAGCTGAGCATGAGGGCATAGAAACTTGATGTATCTACTGAGACCTACATAACAGCATAAAATATATTTTTTTTATACAAGATATAGACAATAGATCTTTTGAGTAAAATAAAAAATGTTGAAATATATTTTATTTAAAGAAAGATGTCCAAATACACGACAGATTAATTTATCCTTGTTGAGATCACAGTGATGAGAGTTATTTATTTATTTATTTTGGAGCACATGAAAATGAAATTTGCTGGCGACTAGGACCAAATGTCGCCCCTGCTCATGCTGTAATAGAGTGCTCTGGTACTACAAATAGACTTTACTACTGTTGGAGAGAATGGACGGAATATATATCTATGATATAACAATTGTTCAGCCACCAATGTCTTCTGCAAAAGCAAGAATAAATTGAGGTAGTGTTGAGGATTTAGTAAATAATGCTTGTGACAAATTAATAGCCAGAAGAATTGGAGTGCTAGAAAGGAGTAAAATGTTTGCCATTACTTGTCCTGGCTGGTGCACACAAGGACAATATGGACACTTGCCTTTAATCTGGGCAAAACTTCATTTATTAGCCCTCTTCATCTGGAGAAAGACCCTCTAAAATAAACTTTAGGATTTATGAACATTTATAGAAAGAAGGAAATAACAAACCCCATTAAAAAAACTGAAGTAAAATATGAGCAAAATAAGGAAAGGTTTCAGGAGAGAGCTTCAAATAACTGAAGTACCAGCAAGACATAAGGTCACTTGAAGACTTTGTGATGGGAAGAGTGAGGGGAAAAAAAGAATGTAACAGAAGGAAAGGAAGGCGAAGAGAAAGCAATCCGATTTGTCAGGTAAATGGGAAAATGTTATGGAAGAAAATGATTGCTAAATGCTGTTGCTATCACATATTTTTAGGAATCACGCATTGATAGCTATTCACTGGATTGCTCCTATGTAGTTCTAATAGGTGAAAATAGTGGTAAAATTGAAGTGAAAATTACACATTTGAGAAGTTGCACAACAGCAAGTTTGGTACAATTTTGATAAAGTAAATAGCATTCAGAAGTGAGATAATCTGAGGTACTGTACTTTTTCTAAACAAGAGGAAATGAAGATGTATAAGCAAACGTTTATGGAGTGAGTGGTACACACATCCTTCTAAAATGTTTTTTTTTTTTTAACAACCGTAGCCTAGAGCATTATTTGGTACTATCCTGGTGGATCTACCATGCCTGAGGGAATGGCTTTAAAATTTCACTATAAGAAATGTAGACATAATATTATTTTTTGCGTTAATTTAATATATTATTACATTTGCTGAAGTAGAAGACATTATACGTCGACTTTTGTTCAAAGATTATAGAATCCATCTGAAATTATTAGCTTCTTGAAAAGCAGTGCAGCAGGAAAAGACTTAAATGATTATAACATTTACTGTGAAGTTTTACACGTGATATTACTATATAAAGTAGGCATAGTACGTACTTTGTGTGTTAGTGAAAAATATAACTTGAAAATGCTTGCATCTGACAGTGATCTATTTTAAGTAAAAGAAGAATATTGTTTAGGTGCTACTGAGAAGTGTGAATATTGTGATTGGCTACTGCACAGAAACTTGCAGACAAGTAATATGTGGAGAGCAAATGAATTGCTACTGTGTAAGCTTAAAACTGTAGATGCAAAAGCTAAAATAATATTTACCTATACATGTTATAATGAATCTTTATTGGCAACTGGTATTCACAGACTATTTGAAAGGTGGTATTGGCCAGACACAAGTTATTTGGCAGAGGTCTTGCCTAGTATATATTTGCAGAGCCTGTCTGCATAAGGATGCTGGCAGGTTTACCCTGATTTCTATTCCAGGTGACAAATTTCTGTCCAAGCATATGAGTGATCAAATATTTTCCGCTGGAATCTGGGCACAGTAAAATTTCTGAAGCTGAGTAGAAAAATTGCAGGATTTGCTTAAACTATAATAGCCTCTGCATACCAGTGTGATGGCAGAATATTTCCACTTGGACAACATCAGGGCAAGCTGCGCCAAATTGAACTAAACATTTTTCTGGAAGACTGATGGTCTTTTGCTGCCACTTGTCAGTGGCATCTTCTCTTAACCTAGAAGCTGTGATCACTGCAGTCTTCAGTTAATTTCTGTGTGAAAATTAAGCAACAGCAATGGAAAATACTGGTACACTAACTTTAGCTACCAAAGCAAAGAGCTTTGTCCGAAGCAGATGAAAGCTATACCATAACCACATTAGCTTTTTTTTTTTTTTTCCCCAGTGCAAAGCCAATTAAGAAATAGAACAGTTTCCATTAGTTTATTTGTCTTTCCTGGAGCAATTACAATTGCTAAACTTTCCTAAACTATACAAATGTGGAGTCTCCCCTTGTGACAGGTTGTTTAAATTTATAACTAAAGCGAGCATTTCCATCTCCAATAAAAGCCAAACAGACATTTAATTATGGTGCGTGACATTTCTGACTAAAATAGAGCCAACAGAACCTGTCAGACAGCCCTCATTGTTCATGAATTTTGAACAAATTGGGGATCTGTGAATTTATAGCCAGATTTTTCTCTACTATTGTTTAAAATAGCACACATGGAAAACACACCATGGGTGTGTTGTAATTCAGCTTTAATGATGTAACACTTGGTTTCAGTCAATTGTTGGGGGATTGCAGTAACACTGGTTTAGTGCTTCAGACATTGCATGTTCCTTAGCAATTATAGTCCAGCTTTCAATAATGACTGTTGGCGGGATATCCACAAGTGAAGTCATAGCAATTTTGAAAAAGAGCTAATAAAAATACACCTGCCTTGTAGTGGAAAACGAGCCTTTAATATCTTTGCTTTGAAGTTGAGTGAAGCCCACAGCATTAACTAACAGATACCAGTATTATGATGCAGTAATCCACTCCCCCAGGGGAAGTCAGAGGATTGAAGTATGAAAGGCTACTATTTTCTAGTCACATATTTCTTAGTCACCATAACATCATGAAGGAAGAATGGGAATAACGAGGTGATAATAAAAACTGGAAGGGGTGTTAGCGGTAAAGTTAGGGATACACAAAGCCATCACAAACTGTTAATTCAGGGATGCTACAATGTAAGTGATGTATAATGAGTCAGTTGTTAGTTTTAATATGATTCCTTATTTGAATACACCCAATCCACTTTTTGTTAAAACAATATATGGAATATTAAAACAGCATTTAGGAAAAAGACTAAGAAATATTTTTTCACACAACTTCTCAGCTTTCTATTCTGTTTCTGCTCTGCATCAGTTTAGGTTTTGACAACATTTTTCACAGCCACTGAATATTTGCAGCCATTAATAATCCTCAATTGGTTTTCTTCACCAAAAGTTCTAGAGTGAATTCCTTTTCTCCTTCTGTTAAATTCTCTTTTATATTCTCTCCTGATACACTTCATATGTTTTGAATTCTCTTTCATTTTAAAAAGCATGTGTGGTTACATCCTTGTGGCATATACAGTCAAGTTACATGTCTTCCTAGGGCAGTTCATAATGCAATACTTATATGCAGTTATAAACTTCTGTTTGGAAGAAGTGTAACAAAATATATTGCAATAGAAATGGTGGGACAAAATCCAGCCCCTTCAACTACTTCTAAAATAAGAATAGGAACTTGGAGGATCCATTCCTGCCTATTCCTAAATTAGTGACTGCTGGGGCAAATGACAGAATCTCTATTTATGTTGGTTTAACTGAGTGGAAAATACGTCCAAGAATGCCCACATTATAATGCGTTTATTAGGTATGATTACTGTGTTTGTGAAGAGCCTCTAGAATTACGCTAGGAAAGGCCTTAAGCAATTGGAAGTTACTCTGTCGAAGGAAACAGTTCCCTGCATTCTCATTTTCATTGTGCACGAAACTTTGTGGTCTGCTGTGGCACACTTCTCCCATCATGGAGATGCTTGAACTTGCCTTACTGTAGTGAACATGCCTGGAGAAACTTTAAGCCAGGAATGTATAATTAGAGCTCAGCAGTTGTTCAGTGTGGTATATTACGTGGCTATTTTTTAATCACTGCTGTTGCAATCAAGATCAAATCTGAAAAAAAAATGTATGGGTATGTACACAAATGGACCTCTTATCATACAATGGAACAGAAAATAAAATGATTGGTATGTTCTTAGCACAACAAGTTTAATCTGGACATCGACAGAGTTACTCCCATATTAAGCACGACATATAATTTATGAAAAAAAAAAAAAAGTCTGAAACATTTGATCAGGAATTTGCCCACAATCCAAAGCAGCTCAGGAACCTGCAGGATACAAATCCTACAATTAGACTTTCAGTTTCAGCTGGTTTAGGGGCTCCTTTTCTTAAAGTAACCTGGTTTGCACTACATACCCTCAGAGCTGGATGCAGCTTTTCTCATCCTCACCCCCACCAAGACAGTAGAGTCCTCTAAGTGGAGAGGTGAAAGATAAAGGGTGCTTAACCCCATGCTGGCCTGATCAAACACCGTTCCCTGCTAACACAGGAAGAAACATTCATCAAAGGGATATCACTTGAGTATGATTCTACAAAGACGTGCACACATGCTTAGCTTCACGTTAATGGGACTATTTAGGTGCATGAAGTTAAGCATGTGTTTTAAATCTTTGCTGGATTGTAGTCTGTGTTTTCCTTTCCACTAACCTGAGCCCTTACGCAAAGCAGTTACCTTACTGGTCTGAAATGCTGAAAATTGTCTATGGAGAAGATTTTATATGTCTGAATTCATTTATTGATCTTCCCTGATTGCCATTGGTCTTCAGTTTTATTACATCTGTATTTTCTATTTTTGTTTAAGGTTAGTAGAGCAAATTTCAAATAAGTTATATAGACTTTTTCAGAGCAGTATTTCTAGAATTAATTTTCAAATTTAAAAAATCTTTTTTAATTTAAAAAATCAATTAATGATGACACAGACATCTAAATTTTGTACTAGCCTTTGTTTGTAAATAAGTCCTTAACTTTCTCTTAACATTGTTGTAAAATAACTAAGAGAATTGTCTATTTCACTGGTTTCTGTTGTGTCATTTTGGGATTGAGTGAGCTTGTGCTGGGGTTGGAAGAGTTCCTATTCAACACTCATTTTAGTAAAAAGAATGTAGAGAAATATTGAATCGGAGCAAAATATTCAGGCTCTGGAAATAGGAAGAAACATAATGATATTTTAAGCTACTGTCATGCTCAATTCTGTAGCTAAATTTCAGTACACTCTGCACTGAGTACTAGATTTTGTTGCGCTAGGTAAACCAGATATATCAGGAAGCTGATCCGTCACACTTCTTGCAGACTTCATAGCACTGTCGCTACATATTTTACTACTGCTCTTTTCTTTGTAGAATTCAAGTGTGTAATTTGCATCATTGCTCTGAAAGTAAACTGCTGTTGAGCCTTGACACCTGCCAGCACTGGTGTTCATTTCAAGCTGTAAAGCACTACTTTGAAATAAATATTGGAAAGTTCATTAAATGTTGTCAGCTGAACCAGCCATGTAAGCATGAAATAATAACTAAATATTTCTGGATTCTGTTTTCTGCTGAAAAAATGAACGAAACTCTCTGTGAACACTTTTCTATACTTTAAAAGTATTTTCTAAAGCTAAGTCTCCTGATTTTTATCGATTTTATATACACGCTATTTTTCCCATATGTTCCGATATGAGAAGTATGTAGGGTTTCTGTTTTTATACTTTAAAAGTTCAACATCCAATTAAAGGATTAAGTGGGCCAAGTCTGACAAGAACTCTGAAACTGAAATTCCCCTGCCATCTGTTATTTCCAAATTCAGACATAAACTGAATTTAACTGGACTTGAAGACTGCATAGTGCTTAAAGTCAGTAGAACCTACGTTCTGACCCTGGCTGGTCCTGGATAACTCCCAGTCATTTCAGAGGAGTTGAGTGTAAGTATCAGAGGAAATAAATTTTTGCCATTTTAGGGGTTGCATTAATACTTATGATCATTTCTGCTTTACTCGTTTCTAGCAGGAAGCTCCCCTGCCTTGTAAAGCATATTTATCTGCTCCATCTTTAGGTAGACTGTGTTTAACCAGCTTTAGTGAATATGGACTGAGATGTGTCATCATGGAAATTACCCCTACAAATGTGATGTATTAAAGCAAGAGTGTTTGTAATTACGTATATTCAGCAGATGATTTCAGCTGTAAAGTGTACATAAATTAGTATTAATTTCCTGTGGTGTTGATAGCCGTATTTTTTTAGAAGGTTGAAGGGAGAATGTGAGAGGAAGAAAAACATTCTTATTAGCTTGATGTGCCCTTCATACTTGTGGTCCCACAAACCGGAGTCCATAAGTGCAGTTTCAAAAAAGATCATCAAATGTTTGTTGGTTGGTTGGTTGGTTGGTTGGTTTTTTTTTCCTCTTTTTTCTCCAAACGGAACAAACTGCAACATAACAATGCCTGCCACATAACTTGTGATCATCCCATTCTTTTCCTGAACTTCCACCAACTCCAGTCCGAGTGAGTTTAGACTTCTTGTCTTAATCTTCAGGTCTTCCCTTCAAGTTCTCACTCTCGTACCCTGTGCTCCTGACTGCAGGGAGTTAGTCTCCCATTACCTCCCCTGTTTCATCAGGGTGACCGATCTTGAGTCTGTGCCTGGTTGTTGAAGTGTTCATCCTATTGGGTTACTGCTTTCTTTCATTGAACTGGTCTCTTCAGTTACTATTTACTAAAGTCTCCCTTAAATCCTTTCTCAGGATATGCTTCTTTCAGCACGCCTGAAAGACAAGGACCAGTGTGTTAGAGGGATAGCCAAACAGGAACATTAAGATGGCTGCTAGCCTAGGGCACGTACCATAAGCAAACCTCACAATTGCCTGTCTCTCTTATCTGTAAGTTCTTGTTTGTCATTTTAGGTTATAAGCTCATGTCCTGGTTTCAGCTGCTCACAGCAGCTCATGAGAAAAAAAGACAGTTTAAGGCTTGTTTATAACACTTCACTTATTGAAAGCCTGATCTAGCCTCTAAGGCTACCCAAAATGAGTTTTTGAATTATATGTTAATAGGCACTATTCTGCCTAAGTAGATGATTTTCAGCCAAAGACACATTAAGAATTTGTGAGGAGGGATCTGTGACCTCTGTAACACTGGTCCCTGTCCTGGGCCATGCAGTAGACACTTTGCTGTGGTTGAGAAGGAGAAGCCCTGAAAGTGGGTGCGCAGTACGCTTTGTCCTGGAAATCACTGCGGGATCATTCAGATAGGATTAGAGAGCATTGTTATAATGAAACCCTCGAGTCTCTATATGAGACTAGAAATGGAAGCTAGCAGCTAGGAGGAGAATATATAGCTGAATTTATGTTGGGAGGACAGGAAAGAATCGTAGATAACAGCCCAGAGACACAGACCTTTCATGCTGAGAATTCATGGCCTCAAGCAGAGGCGTTAAGTCAGCATTCCGCTGCTGAAGAATTTTGCATCACCACTGAGACAAATTCAAGCTTCGTGCCCTGATGGAGTCATTTGATGGAAGCTTTGAGGAGAGAGTTGGAGTATGATTTTATAAATTAGAGCAGATTTTCTGAAGAGGAAATAATGCAGCTGCACACATGTACTGAGTCGTCTTTGGAGTGAAATCTCGCAATAAAGTATATATATGCTTTGCAAGTTCCATTGAGGTAGAAGTAGCCCAATTACAAAGTATTAGACACTAGATCTGTCTTGTGGTTTGTCTAGACTACTATCTTAACTCCAAAATGAATAGCTACTACGCATATTAAGGGAATATTGAAAATGTACCAGTTAATAGCCAATGACTAAGCAATAACCAGACAGCCAAATATAAACCTAGAATTTTGCTACTATTAATAATTAACTGTACTTGGAGTTTTACATGTACAGCTAGCTTCAAGCACAGAATGATAGGCCACTGAACTTGAATCTCTTAAAGCACTGAATTTTCTTGGGTCTGCCTAATAAAGCCCCTGCCGTTTATGTGTCTGAACCAGTTTAATCTAGGCATAAGTCCATGGGAGAAAAAAAAAACAAAACAAAACACTTCATATTGTTGCCTTTTCAATCATGTTTTCTGTTGTAGCTTTTCTGTGTATTCTGTAGATTACACCTGGCTGCCTGACAGCTGTCAAAGTAAATGACCAGAATTAATTACCAACCATTGAGTACAGTAAAAATTAAATAGGAATGTGGAACTCATAGGACCTCCACAGAGTAATATACTCCTATACAGCTCTCTAAGTTACGGTTCATTAGGTGTATAAATAAATCTTTTCAATACACTTTGGCAGTATGGAAGTAAATTGTCATTTTAAATTAAAATCTCATTAGTGAGACAGTATACACCTCAATAGCTGAAATATGCTTATTTTTGTATTGAAGCCATGTTATTGACTTAACTGTCAGTGTTCTCTAGTCACCTGAACTAGATAATAATAAAAAAAAAAGTGAAATGATTCTATTCATTTTGGATTTGAACTTTCTTATACCTCTTCCCAGTGCTGCATACCCAAGGGAAAAGAATTCCTTTATTAAGTCTGAAGCCTAAAATTCCACTGCCTCAGCCCTTAAGAGGATTTTAGAAAATGAAGAACCCCGCCTACAAGAGAGGCTGAAGAAGGGAAAAATAGCCAGTTTACAGGCCTTGGGGGATTAATAAATCTTCCCATATTCCTTGGAATCCCATTGAACTAAAGTTACAGTGAGGCCATGGAGACAAAGGTCTTATGCCTTTTGCTTTCCTGATCAAAGTGGAAAATGTAATTTTTTTTTTGAGAGCAAATGGTATTTTTCACCATTTGTTTTATCTCTAAATGTCCATGCCACCATTTGTTTTATAGATTGGAAATTCAGAACTTCAGATTGGTAAATCGATTTACCAAATAAAAAATTAACAGTAATGGTTTTGACACTATGATGCTTAGGACATCCTACATATTGAAAGTACAAATTTCTGTATTAATGTGAGATAATTTGGAAAATATTTCTGTAAACGTACACTGTTTATGTCCATGCCAGAAAGATTCAAACAGATTGTCAAACCGAAAAGGTGGAATAGCAGATTTCAAGAATTTGCCTCTACTTACACCAGTCATCTGAGACCTAACATCACAATAATACTGCTGCAGTATGATTATTTAAAAAGACGTAATCTACTGAATGAAATGGAAGGGTTGGCTGACCTGTAGTAAACTGAGTCGAGAAGGACAGAAAAGAGGGGGAGGTCAGTGGAGAATGGATATTCAGAGCAAAAAAATATATTTTTCAATAAAAGGAGCCATTTATAAAATAAATTTCAGCTAGCTACAGTTAGGAGATGGACACAGAAGGGTGGGGAGCTGTAGAACAGACCAGTAAAGGCAACAACAGAAGAAAAAAAAAAAAAAGTGTGAAAAAAATTCCAAGAGAAAGACAATGTTTGTAATCCAACAGAAAATGAACAATAAAAATGTAGTGCTTGTTACGTGAGTTGAAAGGAGAAAGTGGAGAGCACAGAAGGGCAAGCTAAAATAATGCTTGCACTTTCCACAAGCAGCAGAATGCAAAGGGTAGTGAAGGAGGAGTATTCCTGAATGTGATGGGTGATGGGAAGGCAACGATTTGTGTAGCTGTATGCCCACCTTACTTTGGCAATATGGTGGTAAAGATAAGCAAATTCATTTATTTTACCTCTGAAAATGGGGCCGCCTTTGCCGAATGTTTTATTGGAATGGCTTAAATCATGTATTTAGGCTGGGTTGCAGACTTGTAATGGGTCTCTTTTTCGTGAGCTGTTATGTCACTGTTGTGGTTTGCTGTGTCTGTGTCCACCTGACTTGCCCAGGTAGAACTGACTAGTTATGAGGACAGAAAGCACCTGTGCAAAGACTTTTTTGCTGAGAAAGCCAGACGGTGGAGCAGAGAAAGTAACCCTCTTCATAGAGGAAAGTAAAATGAGTACATTTTCACTTGTCCATTTTGTGACTTTTTAATGTACTTTGCATACTAGTAGTGGTTTGACAATAATGCAATGCTCAGTCTTTTATTCTAGTAACACAGCACTTCTGTGAAAGTCCTGTATTTTTTTTCTGGAAATTCCTGAGTTACCTTATAGAAAGATGAGACATTTCGAATGTACTGATGCCAAACACATGACAGCAGATACAGTTTCAGCCCTAAAAACAAAAACAACAAAAAAAAGGCATATAGACTTCTCTGTGAGGGATTGTTGTATATGGTTTGGTGTAGTAGCATCTAATTTAAGGCATCAAAGTATTTTATTGGAGTTGGCCCCAAGTGACTTATTTAAGTCCATCTGTAATCTCCTATTAGCATGTACTAGTTGCAAAAGGATGTGGGAACCAGCAGTGGATTAAAAATTAAACGAAGCTTGGATCTAATGTAAAAGAAATTCCTCCAACTACTAGGCGGTCCTTCCACAGCAAATCAAAGCCACTCTTTCCATTCACAAAATGTACGTGTATTATAGCCATTGGCTGTCATAATTGTTATAAACTTGATTTTTTTTTTTAATTTAGTATATACAAGTTTAATGACCGTTCTTTATATAAAAATCTGTCAGTAACTGTTTTCTTGTTGTTGATGCTGTGTACTCTCAACATTCTCACAGAGCTTTGAGACGTTCTTGTATCAAAGACAAAAAGCAAATTCTAATAAAGATTTAGGAGCTAAATCTTTTCAGATTTGCTTCATTATAAACTTTTCAGGGAAAATGCTATGTGTATTTTAATAAATTTAATCTTAGAGATTTCAAGCAGAAAGATATGATATTCTTAGCAACATATTCTAGCAATTTGATTGTACATATTCAGTGGGATTATAAAACAAAGAATGAGAATACATGGTGCTAAATGTCTTCTTTCTACTCCTAGTTGTAGTAAAAACCATCCATCAAGTCACTGACATCTTCTTCCCCTTCAGTTGAAGTGTGGTGAACCATTTGTTAAAGTGCCAAGAAACGTTTTAAAAATCAAAGGTACAGACAAGAAGGTCATTCATGGCTATTTGCTCCCTGCTGAAATGAATACCAAAGAATGTTATCTGTCATGAAATTCCACTTTTTTGAAGAAACAGACAGAGAAAATAAGAGAACACAGACATAAACTTAGAAATTGAATGAATGCCTATGTGTTCACACATATATCAATAAAAACAAAATATACATTTGTGGAACATATGTAGTAATACACATGCAACAACATGATGTGTATCAAAGAATATAGTATACAATGTGTATCATGGGAAACACATTAAAAATTAATTAGTATTTGTCTTCATAATGATAAGCCAGATCATCACTCATCCTTTTTCTTGCCTCTAGACTTTCTTCCCGAGTGTTTTGAATTTGTTTTTTCCTATCAAAAATACAGAAATAGAGGTGGGGTCACAAAGTGCTAGCACTTACAGACATTTCAATGCTTCTTGCTATATTGTTTGGCACTGCAGGTTTATTTTGCCTATATTATCATTGAGAAAGCAAAATCCTTGAAAAATATTTATTAAATTTCAAATATTTTTAGGGTCTTGTAAAGGAAACACTTTGATCTCTTTTGTTTTAAAAAAGTGCAAACTAATTTTTTGTTTGAAGTGAGCCTGAAATCACCAGCTGTTCTGTCCTAAATGTTTTTCTTTTTTTTTTTTTATCTCCAAGTGAACTAATACTGAATAATCGATTTACCATTTTGCCTATTTCATTTCATCTCATGATTTTTTATTATTTTTCTTGTTACTGCTTCTGTCTAATCCTTTATCTCCTATACATCACTTCTTTCTTACTGAATACTTACTGGCTTATCTGTCCAACAACATTACTTTTATTATTGTGGATTGGTCTTGTCTTGAGGTATTCATCCGGGAATATTCTTAAGTTTTAAAATGTCATTGCATTCTCAAGTTGGGCTTTTTGATTCATACTTCAAGATTCTTAAAACGATTGTCCTACATGCATCTCATTTTTATGTTTTAAAAAAAAAGTCACCTATTACTCCTGCAGAACTGCTGTGTGCTACAGCTATCAGCTACAGTATGTTCAACAAAGACAGGATAATTAGTAAATTTAAATAGGTATAAAATTCAGCCTTTATCTTATATATTAGGTTTGCTTCTTTAGAACATCCTAGTAAACAGAATATTGAAATACTGAAATGCTCTTAATATGCCCTTAATCAGCTTTAACTAATCTGCTGACAGGTGCATAGACATACAGACTGAACCATGTGCTTTGGTTTAGTGATGGGACATAAAAACTAACAGAAGTTAGCATAAATCAGCCAGAGATGGTAACATATTAGTAGCATATTTGTCTACTGGGGAACATTCTCTAGTCTTCAGAGATGCAAGAGGGGTGTATTATTGCCTTGTTTAAAAAACAAAACAAAACAAAACAAAAACAAAAAACCCTGAAGCAATGTTTGGTGCATTGCTTTGTAATTGGTAGTATTGTAAATAGATAGTTTTTTGTTCCCCCCGCCCCATGAAATTCTCACACTTTTCAGTTTAAGTTATGGGGAATCCACAGCTGAGGAACATGTGTGATCTCATGTGGCAATGAGAAATATCTGATAATGTGGTTTATACATGTTTGCATTGCCAGGTTCCACGATGGACCTCTGCTTCATTGACGTAGATTATAATGCATTGCTTGCGTGGGAAGACAAATGAAAAAGTACTAGGCTGCTTAACAGCAACTGAACCTAATATGTGGTGAATGCAAAACCAAAAAAAGGAAAAAAAAATAATAAGGTGCAAGGATGTGGTTAATGTGGTTTTGGCCTTGGAACTTCTCACAAGATTCTATAAAATCAGAAAGTTCGCATAGCCTTAAGAAGAGACTAGAAGAATACATTGAAAAAAAAAAATCATAGAATGTTTTTATATGTAGAAACTGTCTGGTTTGGGGATTCCTTGAGCAAGAAAGATGTGTGGTGTCAAATCTCATTCAAATTATTGTGCATAATATCTGATAATTGTTTTTTTTAACCAACACATAACTAAGAAAGAAGAAGTGCTAACCTGGATTTAGAGGACTGCGGGCTTCTCTTTATTTGAACTTTAAATATCGATTTTCCAGGAAACTTTGCTGTTTTGATTTTATATGTTTAACAGTCAAGATTGTTATGGTTAATTCCTAGTGGATATCTGCTGGTAATGCAGTAATTTGTGTTCTGTGAAAAATGCTGGTGTTCAGTATAGACCAGCCATTAGTGATCACACTTACACAAAAAGAAGCTGGAAATTACTGACTGATTTGGGGGGAAAAAAAACACCTGATTTCTTTAGGAAGTTGATTGTCTAATTTGCACAGTAATACAGCGTGACTGGCAAATATGGGCAGATGTAGCTATTGTACAATAGCACAAAATGCATCGCTGATTTTGGATAAGGATCGTATATGATTGTACCCCAAAAGCTTTTCAAAACACACAAGAATAGTGAGAAATAGTAAATAACTTAAAGAAAAACTTATAACCACCTTTTTATTTGTATCTAAACAGCCTGCTTTTCAGACAGAAAAGTGAATTTTCATTTGCTAGCATGTTTGCAGTAAAGTTTATGGTAAGTACACAGGTCAATATGGATATTTAAAGTACTTCAGATTTTACGTGTGTGTGTTACTTATAAGAAGCTTTCATATCGAGTTAGAAACTGCGACATTGTTATTGGGTCTTCACATTATAAGATTATTAAAGGCTTTTCCTAAAATCAACAATGACAGACATATAAAATAAACTTTTATGGGTTTCCAGATACTTAAGCAGAGTTATAGACACTGTAGGAGTGTTGTCAAGCTGCAAATGGTTTAGCAAATAGTGACAGTAATGATTCTGGGACTGCCTTCCAAAATTTATGAGTGGCTGACTGTCTTAAGACACTTTCCATGTTCCTCAGAGAGCTCAGAGTAAGGGAAGGGGAGGCAAGACGAAAAATTCTGCTGGCTTCCAGGGCCCTGCTGTTCCAGGGCTAGACAGAGTTTAGGCTGTTTAGTAGCTTTATCACAGGGAGACTTGGTAGTTTCAGCCTTGACTGGCTTCCTAAGTCAAAGTGTGTTAGGGCCACCACTGTGCACAACAGATGAATGATAGGATCAGGGATATGCAAGGGGCTTCGGGATTACCCTCTAGCCTAATGCTGGTTTTTGCATTAATCAAGAAGTTAATTGCTATTTTGGCCAACTGTACTCCTAGGGATTCAAGGACACCTAAAATGCATTGCAAGTTGAAAATGAAATAAGAAACATTATAGAAGTCATTGTGGTTTTTATTTATCTATTTATTGTTACTTGCCTTTTCTTAGAAGAATACCCACAGACCAAGAACCCTCAGCTAAATATTACAACTCTTTAAAATTCTATCATTGGGAAATCAACACAGCTTAAAAACTAAGCAACACTTCAGGTATGTGAAACACAACACAATGCAAGGCTTATTTTCTTGGTGGAATAACACATCAACACAGCATGGTCAGTGCTGTATTGCTTTAGTGCCTAAGCTAATGCATTTGAGTTTCCTCAGGCAGCTTTGTGGGCAAGCTCTTTATTTATTGATGATTTTTTACAAACCGTGACAAGCATTTCCTTCAGGAAAATAATAATTTAAAAATTTTAAAATAATTTTTAAAACCTTAGCATACTTTATAGCATGGTGACATAGTTCCTCTAGCAGAAATGCTGCTTTTAATTAAACTTTTGATCAGGTACTTTCAAAGTAGAAGACTGTTCAGTGAACATCATGGAATGTCTTTTTGTGCACAGTGATACTACAACAATGACTTCATTCCACATGTCCTCTTTGCCCTTATAAATACAACAAAGAAGCTCAACTCCCTCCTTGTTTTCCTTCTCACTTGAGATTCTCTCCAGCCCCTGACTGTGGTGTAACCACATCCTTCTTGTGTCCTGTCCCCAGTTCTTTCCCTTCCATACCAACAGCGATATCAGATACTGAGGAGATGGACCAGGGCCATCCTTAATGTAATGCTGCGGGGAGGCTGGTGAAGAGCCATAGGTTCATAGAAATAGGATGAGGTGATGGGTTGGGCTCTGAAGGGCACAGAGCACTGTGCAAAACTGATAGAATTAATAGAAATGGACACTGAGCTGCAGGGCTGCAAGAATCACAGAAAAAGCCTCCAATCCTTCTGCCTTCCCCAGGGCAGGGTCAATAACACTTCCTCACAGCTGTCCTGGCAGATGTTTCTAACCTATTCCAAAGACTTTCAGTGGTGGTGATTCCCCAGGCAATATATTTCAGTATTTAGTTGTTCTTGCAATTGAAAATATTACTAGGCCTGAATCATACTTGCTATCTCTCACCTTATCCGATGAGGATATAGTTTTATTCAGTTTGTTTTTCATACAACTGTGTTAGTTGTTATGCTTTACATATGTATATATGAGGATTTTTTTTATACCTGTACATCTGTTTATAAAGAGTTTATTTGAGCTTTTGTTACAGTATGTTTCAAACATTTCCTGTACGTTCCATCTTCTGTTTGGAATCAGGAAAAGTTCGTGATTTAGGGCAAGTTATATATTAATATTCTTCGTAATGAGGGTGGGTTTGTTTTACTGTGTTGGTAAGTTGTGGTTTTTTGTTTGTTTGTTTGTTTGTTTTTAATATTTACTTCCTTAGTATTGTTGTGGTTTTTTAGGGCACTATGAACTCTCCTTAACTCCTTTTTACTTTAGATAATTTTTCCTTGAAAAACCTACAATCAATTCTGTAGGTCTGTTTAAAACTTCATTGTTGAAGAGAAGTTTATTGGTTTTATTTCTTTGTTTTTCCTTCTTCTTATCGCAATCATCACAAGGTAATGTTTCATGGTTGCTGTGACCCCAGTTGTCAAATTATGTTTTGATATTCTCATTGTGTTACACCTAAAAGTAAGCACCAAATACAGAGGGTCATTCCTTCTTACTGTTTTTTATACCTTCTGTATCAAGAAATCATTTAGTAGTAAAAAAGCTTAAAGGACAGTCTAGGTACTGCTTATATTTTTTCCCCAAAAAATGTTGGGATAGTTACAATTTTGCATTACAACCACGACTCATATTATGGATTTTGCCGGTTGCTCAAAAAAACACAGACTCAATAAAATAAATTATTGAGCAGCTGAGATGTTGCATATGATTTTCAATATTATCAGCTTGGTCTTGTCAAGTCTTATAAATAGAATTGACTAAAAATGGAAATGCAGGCTTTTATGAAGTTTCAGTATCACATCAAATATTTTTCTAGCCTTCCTGAGCAAAGGCAGCAGATTTTCATGTGTTCCAAACCTTTGCAGGTAATTATTTTTTTCTTTTGATTTTTTTAACATGATCCATAAATTAAATACATAAACTAAAAAAAAATATTATTCAGAACAGCTCTCTTACCATCTGATTTTGAACTTGATCTTAAATGACATACTATAAGTAGTAAGAACTAAATCACATGAGAATCAATTAATTGGCATTCTCAAGAACTCTGTAAAAATAATTACTAAAGCAGAAGTCTTTAAGATTCTGAAGCATTACACTAACTGGAACACAAGCAATAGGCAACAGAAATTGTGTAAACCAGGAATTTTGCCAAACCTTGCCATACTGACATCCAAATGAATATTTTTTTTTTTCTAAACCCAGTCAGATTTTCCATGCTGAACCAAGGAAATTGCAGCCCAGTGGAGTCCTAGAAGCCCTTGCGTACATTTCATTGCGAGTGAATGTCTGCCTTTTTTTTTTTTTAATGGTGTCTATATTACATATCGACAAAAATGTACATTAACAAGCTGACAGAAATTAAGATGTGAAAATAATGGAAACGCTTGCATAACACAATTTATGATGTGATGTGCATATTGTATAAACTGAGGTTTTGGTGCTGCAAAAGTTTACATACGTTATTAACATTATATACATGAGTAATTCCTGAAGGATCAGATCCTACAAGTCTCACTCAAGTCACTATTATTTGAAGATATTTATCACTGCAAGAGTCAGGTTGCTTATCAGAAGGAATGAAAGCACAATAACTTCTGAAGCTCTATAACAAAAACATTGTTGTTTGTTTATTATAATGTTCCTGTGTTTGTTTTCATAATGCCACAGAGCAGTTTCCTTCATTTGACAATCTCATCTCAGCACACTTACACATTTAAATCCATTATTTAGATTTAGATGTTACTGGTATGCTTTATCCATTATGCTGAAATTCAAAAATAGCCCATAAATGAAAAAATTCATAATTCTTTCTATTAACAGACCTACAACATAAAGTCATCATAATAGGTGAGGTTATTACAGTTCTTAGATCTAGGTGAGACGAGGGAAATCATGCAGGAATGGATAAGAGAAAAGGGAAAATCTATATTCAGCGTGACCTTAGCAAGTACATAATCATGGCTGAAATTATGTCCTGACATGATAAATGGGCAAAGGCTGGCCTGTTCTGCCATGACTGCTGGGGCAGAGGTCACTCACAGGGTGAGGACTGGGACAGTGCTACCCAATTATAATGCAAGGGAAAAAAAGAAGAATGAAAACCATTGCTAATGTGGTTGTAACCATGCTGTAAAAAAGGAACCTAAATAACCACAGCTTTGATCACTTATGGCAACTGAAACTTTGTGAAAGCTTTTAATGTTTGTTTAAATAAAATTATGGGGTAAAAAAAATTTCTTTAAATGAAAACCAAACCCGATTCACCAAACGTGAGCCAAGTTGTTCAGACACATAGCTGCTCTCTGCTACAGCTGCTTCTGAAGGAATTACCCAGAGACGGAACAGATAGATTTTTACTATGACATGTAACTGATGAGTGATTACTTATTTCAGTGAAGAAGATGATTTGCACTTTTGGCTATAAAAAGGGTATGTATGGCTGTGTATACTGGCAGCATTCATATGCCCTAGATACGTGAGTGTTCGGTATAACCACACCTGTAAACATGATCTAAACTGAAATATTCTTACCCATGGGAGGAGGATGGGGCTGTTCGTGGGTGTATGAGCCTATATGTGTGTGCTTATGAGAGACAAAGCTGCACAGGACGATGAATAGCACAGAAAAATATTTTTGTCAGAATAATGTAATTTGCTGTCCACATGTTCTTGGTACAAAGCTGATTTCAAATACCTGAACTATGGAGACTGCTTACCCAGAGCTACATTCCAACAGGTGTTGTGGATCAGGTAAAATTATTTAATCATTGCTCTTTCAAGTGAGGGCTGGTTAGCAGTCATACAGCATGGCAGAGTGTCAGGGAGCAGCAATCTGTAAGATTCCTGCTGGGGATACCTGTGATGTCAGGAAGTCCTTCAGAAGGTGTAACCTGACTCTGTGTCTCCATCCTATAACTACTGAAACAAAACCCAGGGGAAACTTTAAAGCAACCGTCTTTAAAGGTGAGGGAGTACTGTTGTGCGATAACATCTGTCAGATTGTGAACATAAGTCAGTAGTCTTGGCCTGGTTTGAAGCTGATGTGTATAGTCAAAAGAGAAACACCAGTCAGGTCCTGGTGCTACCTATGCATATTAGATTCAGGCTTTTCTGTATGAAGTTACAGCAGCTGAAAGAAGCCTTGTTCAGACATAGGTATGATTTTCTTGCAATTTTAAATTAGTATCTTTAAAATGTCAAATCAAGGTAGGGCAACTTTGGCAAATACAGGTTATCCATGGATGGAATAACAAACTTTCCTCTTTTCTATTATTTTTTTTTTTTAATTATGAGGTTTTTGGTAGTTTGTGGTGGTGTTGTTTTCCCCTTCCTACAATCACTGTGTTAAATTCTAGTGACTTTTTAAGGAATAAATTCATGGGCACAATCTGCCTAACCCTCTCCAACTTGTGAAAGTTTGGGGTACTCAGTTGCAGATGCCCCTTCCTAGAAACTGTCATTGCCTAAAGAGCTATGCATCTTTTACTATTCACACCAAAAAAAAGTCAGTTTGTACATTTTCTTTTTCCTTGAGATCCTTTTACGCAATTCTCTGTCAGTTGCTAGGTGGCCAGGAGCACTGTCCAGCAGCAGCATAGGCAATACTCTTCCCTTGTACAAGCTGCAATAGGTCAACAGGAACAGTGAGTTTTGAACATGGCAGGTCTAATCTGTGGTGAAATCTATTAGTTTGTGGAGTTCTCTTTTAGCTCCATTCCTTAGGAATACTGAAATCATGTCAGTGCAGGACACTGGGAAATAGAATCTGAAGAGCTTTTTAATCTTATAACCAGTAATTTGACAATGCTTATTTATTTATATTTAAAACATATATATATTTTTTGCATCAGCAAGCCTAGGTAGGACAGGAGCAACCCTAGGGCTTAGGATAACTCCGTGTGTTGGCAGGACTGGGGCCCAGCAGTGGCTACGGCTGTGAAGAACAGCAGGGGGCAGATGCTCTGCGACTGCTTGACCTCCCAGTTCTGCTGTGGTGTTGGTGGCAGGCTGCAGAAAACCGGCACGTGTGCAGTCTCCCCTGTAGGACCTGGGCATGGAAGTTCTGGTGAGGCTTGAGTCTACCCTAGCAGGCCCTTTGTCCATGTAACAGGCAAGTCCATCCTGTGTGAAGAACAGCTTCAGAGTCACTCAATTGGTGTGAGCACTCCCAGGAACCGCATCTGTGTTGTCTGTGTGCAGCTCTGGTGCTCCTTGTCAGACCTACGTGCCCTGCACGCAGTGAACCTTTCAGGAGAATGTAAGTGAAGACATAAAAAATGCCCCAGGGCTTGGTGTACACAACACAGACATTTCACTCTCAGAGCAGTGCAGATGCAGCCACTGAAATAACTGTTCTATTAACATAGTAATTTTTACTGAATGAAGATAATTTTTAGCGTTTAGACTATTTGACTGATGTACTGAGTAAGAGTCATTGCCTCTAGCAATGGACATTGTTCATAGTTGTCTTTCATATAAATCTTTTCCTTCAGTTTGTGAATTGGAAATCGCTGGAGGCTGAGAGTGTGTGCTGGAAAGATATGGCTACATGCTTGCCCTGTGCTAACACTCTTCCCTAGGTATTAGCTTTTGGCCTCTGTTATAAATCAGATACTGTGCTAGACAGACTTCTTGATTTTACTAAGTACTTCCTTCTTAATAATCTTAAGTAATGGTAGAACAAAAAGAAATTTGGCAGTTTGTCAGGTAAATTCATTCCAAAGATACAAATACTTTGTATCATTTTATATGCATTTGTTGTTTAGTGTGGTCTGGTTTATCCAGTCTACTTATATGCATCAGGCAGTGCTTGTTCTTTTTTTCTCAAGCTCCATCCCATATTTTCCTTTTCAAAGATTTTCAAGTCAGTTCTAGACTTTTCTCCCTTCTGAAAAGAAATTCCAGATTCCCTCATTTCTAGTGTCTAAAGGAATGCATGTTTAAGAATAAATAAATAGAATCTTCCTCTTCAAATTTTATTAGGCAACCACGCGTTACTGCTGGTTTGAGGCTTTGTGGTTTGTTTTGTTGTTGTTGTTGTTCGTTTTTTTAATCAATATTTATTATTACAGTCTGCTTTGAGTTATTTATGACAGCTTATCTATGTTGTAGATATACAAGCTGGATAAATAGAGAGACTCTGAGCTCGATACCTGCAACCTGGATCATTGGTTCTGTCCTGGCACCTGACAAACACGATTATACTTCTTCTACAAAGCTTTTGTCCAAGAGCAGGCTAGCAGGTTTTGCTCATGAAAAAAAGCACAAACTAATAAATCCAGAGAGACATGGGTTGCACAGTGAATTGCGCACATGACCATCTGAGATCCCCCTACCCATGTCCCTGATCCAGTGGAGCTGGGGGCAGCATTCCCGTGGCTGACTGTCACAATCCTTAATGCTACTGATTCCAGGAACACTTGTCATTTGGGCTCTTGCCCTGTTCTTTCACAGGGAGACACCTCATATCCGAGTTTCTGCCTATGCCAACAAATCTGTCTCTTCCCTAAACATTGATCTTGGTGAATCACAGTCAAAAAGTACCATGTTCTCTGTAGGAATCTGGTCAAAAAAAGAAATGTCTTTTTTTTTCTGGGTCAGGACAGACCAACTTTCACCTGAACTGACCCAGCGTGAGCTTTTCTCTGTCGTCAGCTCCTCTGCATTTTTCTATTCCAGCTGGTATCCCAGATGCCCAACATTATTGAATAGACCAGAGAGGTGATGGTATTTGTGTTACTGTTCAGTTACATGACTGGAGTGTTTTCTCAGAGGTGTGAAGAATTTTTAATATAAGGTAGAGACATAACTAAGGAAAAAGAGGGATCAGGACAGAATCAACAGAGAATACGTGCTTAGGCATATTGTTCAAAGTCACCCATAGTATAGAATTGAAGCTTTAATAATCATTGTCCCAGGGAACGTTTTAAAAAAGCATCATTGTTGCAGAGTAGAACAGAGGATATGTGAGGCTTTTCTAGGTGAGAACTAGAGGAGAGACCATAGAGACATTGAAAGATTGCTGATCTACAGTTCTTTTTTCTTAAATACAGGAGATGTGTGGGCTCCAGACTTCAAATGGAGCCCATAAACATGAAAGAGTTTTTCCCTACACTTCAACAGAGGAAGGGTTTTTTCTCGTGGAATGCTTTTCTCATGTTTTGATATGGTAGGGAATTTTGGTGGTTGCTGTGTGTGATTTCTGTGCGTGTGTAATTTCCTCAAGCTTAATGGCTTTCTTTAATGGCATACGTAATTACCTCAGTTGTTTGTAAGTCTCCTCACGTTAAGAGGTTTTAGTTGGGCGTGTGTAAAATACCGTCGTATTGGGTTTTATGCTGAAGGTCTGTTTGGACACCTAAGGTTTTCTGCGCACTTTTAAACAGATTTGAGCCTATAAAATTCCAGAGTTTAGATTTTTCAAAAGCTACTTACTGTTCTTCCTACTGATAGTAATAGAAAAATTTTCAATTTAAACAATTCTGAATGAAAATCGCACCCTATTCATATCCCAAACTGCATGGGACAGCTCTTATCTATTATTCCATGGCTATACAATGTCCAATTTCTAGTAATAGGCTTAATATTATCCTGGCTTCCATATATTTTGGTGACAAATAATCCTTGAATGTGATACATTTTGTTTAAATGTTGCAAATTTATGTCAGACATCCAAAGATTTCAGTGGATTTATGTTTACATTAACTAACAACAAGATATCACCATATATGTAGTTTTCCAGAAAAACAATTCTAAAGTAAAAAGAGCTGTGATATTTATCATTCTGAATGATAACAAATGGAACCTTCATTTTATTTGAATAAGTTATATATAAGTTATATACCTTGTATAATAACATAGCTGTCACTTTTGCATGTGGAATTAGGTATGTGGTGATTATATAAAAATGAACATTCTTCTGATTCTAAATGTGAAAAGCTGACCTTTTAAAAACACTTTAACAACTTTTAGTGTTATCATAAATCTTACCAATTCTTTAATGTTGCAGGTTTTTGGTTGCAGATATTACACTAGTCTTTCTACGAGTCAGCTTTTGTTACAGGGAAATGTCGGCCTGGGGCCAGGTAGAGCTTTGGAGAGCTTTTAAGTTTGAGAGCCTGTTTCACAGCTGGAAAGCTCCCCAAAGTGAAGTGATCCCAGAAGAATATGTTTCCCATTACCCAAATCTCTACCAAATCATGCCTTGTAGCTCTAAAATAATTAAGACTTTGGAAGCCCCAAGAGGTCTTTTTTGATCCATGAATGAAGTTACCCCAGCTTCAAATAACTAAAACCTGACTCCCTCTTAACCAATGAAACACAAAACCCCTCCATTTGTCAATGTAACATAAAGAGAATGCTCCAAAATGTCAGAGCCTTTACACTTTAATGATTTCAACCTCAAGACATGTCAAAAGTTTTGATTGCAACTGTTGGAGATCAGGCTGAGGTGTCTCTGCAAGTCCCCGGGGCAGAAGAGTTAATGTTCTATAAAATATGATGTAAAAAGATACATTCATTGATTTTGGAGTTCGAAAGAAGATGAAATCGATAAAAATCAGAAGAAAACCTTCAAATTCCTTGTGTTGCTATTAGTAATACATTCTTTTGCAAAGTAAGAACACTGTGATTTAAGAGGTGGGCCACTGCTTCTGCTAGAAGAATAAAATAAGAAACAGATATTTGTTGGAAAAAGTGTCATGTTGAGGTATTATTAAGCCTTTTATATATTTTATATTTAATTAAAATGTTATAATGGCTATGGAAGATACCTTACTGAGAGAACATGCAGAGTTATCAAGCAGTATTGCTAGGAAACATTTCCAAATTCACTAGAGGAAGAAATCCACTGGCAGGATTTTGCTGGAAAAGTAACAAGATGGAGTTAATATGAGTATCCAAACTTCACTGAGATTCAGAAAGATTAAAGGATGGTATTAACAAGCCATGATTCCTACAAGATGAAACTCATAGGAAACATAAAAACCGTGTGACTTTGCATTTCTTTTAGTATTTACTAGAAAAATTCAACACCTTAAAAAGTCAACCTATTGTGGAGTTATGGAACGTCAATGTAGTTGCTAGTATGCTTTTTAAGTCTGTGACTTCAAAAACGGGAAAATTTTGTGGAATGATAACTTCTGGATTTTTTTTTTCCTCTATTCTTCTGTTTGTTTAGTGATTTGTGGATAGCTGAAAAAGAAGGCAGGATATGTATCGAGATGGGGACAGCTAATCTTATTGGGGCATCTGAGAATCCCACAAATCAGCTATCCGTCTAGATTTAATAATGCTCATTTGTAATTGCTGATGAAATCTTAATCCCTCAATTATTGGCACCTGCAAAATCTGAGAACTAGAAGTATATTTCTCAACTTGATTTTTTTTTTTTCTGAAACCGGTATACTGACTAGAATTTTTGATGTGTAACAGGTGGTATTAGTTAATTTGCTTCCATATTTTAATACAGCATAAACACTAGAGTAGTTAAAGTATTAATTTGAGTAGCAAAGCTGTAAGGAAATTCATCAAATACAATAGAGATATTTACAGACCTTCTCTTTATCATGTGCATATTTATGGTTGGACTACCCATTGGATGATGATACTGAAATAAATGTGGTTTAAGCAACGTTGTGTGTTAAATCGGCCAATGTGCCTTATTTCTAGCCAGATGACAGTGTTAGTTTCTTTCTATGTTCACTGCTTAGAGCCTGTTTTGGAAGAAGACATACCAGGTTTTTTTCAAATACAATTATATTTACCTGATGAACTGCCCATGTTCCATCAACTGGCAGCAGCTCCAGACCCTGGTGATTCATAGCTAGACTAGACTGGTAGCTAAAGGATTTGCAGCCTCCAGAGAGACTATCTGAAGCTGCTAACTCCAAAATCGTCATTAAAAATTCTTCCTCACACTGGAAGTACCCAGACTTCAGCTGCTTTGCTTGCTCAGCACTGCTTTTACAGAATCCTGTCGCGGGACTGACAGATTCAAGCTCCTTTCAAGATGCAGTAGCAGTTGTTTTGTTAAAGCGCACATGCTCTTGTTACTTCTCCTCTCCCCTGCAGTGTAATAGGCTAACACAGACAGAAGTTGTTCAGGAAGCAGAAGAACCAGATGCAATTATTTTTTTCTTTCTGAAGAGACAAATATACATCTACCTTCCAGAGCAGCACCTGAATCAGCAGTCTTTATTTTTGTCTGGTAAATGTCCTTTTAATGCAAAGCTTTGTGTTGAAGCCACAAAAACGTGGACTGGAATTGAGATTTCTCAAGTCAGTGGTCTGTAGAGTCATGTTCACCTTTTTTGGTGCACATTTTCTCTCACTTCTTAAGTCTTTTATTTGATTCCCACGTAGAGGTATAATTTCAGCAGAAGTTAAAGAGTAAAATATATACTGAACATTATTTTTAATATGACATTTGGAGCATGACAAGAACGGCTGTGGGTAAGAACTCCCTTGGGCTAAGAAGAAAACTAAAGTGATTTTCCTGAACAGTTTATCTCGTGACTTTGTAACAGATTAATTTTTTTGGAAGGTGACTTTGTAAAAGCTTGATACATACATCACCACCTGCCTCTCTCACTACATTTTAAAAAGAGAGAATCTTGCCTCAGCTCTTTGAAGTACCCATTTGTTGGGTGCCTCTCCTTAGGAGACAGGATTGAATACCTGACTCTAGAGATAGACTCATGCTGTGGATCATCAGTTAGGTCCAGAAGTGCTCAGTTGCACTGTGACTTGAAGTGCTTATTCTCTGAGGAGAAAAGATATTTTTCTCTGATTGCTGGTTGCAGTTCCCTGTTTGGTGTCTGAGCTCTCTTGGACCTCCTTTTGAACATCTTTGTTTTCCCTGTACATTTATAAGGTGTGTTAAGCATCTATGTAGAGTGAGTGGCGTCTGGGTTACAATTTCTTAGCAGGTGCCTAAAGTTTAGGCATTGCACTGTGGATCTTGCCCTGGGTCAAATTTGAACCTATGACCCAGAGACGTAAAGTTCCATGTTACATTTCCTGTCTTTTGAGTCATCCAGCTCCACCAGACATATTCTTACCATTGCTAAGAATGTACTGCATATTGACTGCTGACAGGTTAGATTCTCTGTCCAATAGCTTCAATATTACCAAGATGGGTATGTAAGACCTGGCAGGGTTATTCTTTGGTGCTTAATGCTAGTCTCGTGCTTGTATTTCAGGATTAAATTAAAGTGTTCCAGAAAAAAAAAGATAGCTGCAATATAATTAGGTTTATTGTTGCATTCTCTGATTTTTCTGTTAGTCGCTTTTTAAACTGGAGGCCAAATTTTTGGCTGGTGTGAATTCCTTTAGTAAATTCAATTCCTTCCACAATTCCTTTAATAAATTATCCTTCTTCTTGAATGTGAAAAGGAATGCCTTGATTTGTGCTTTGAGATTGTATAGATTAAACTTCAGATTTTCATCCGTTATATTAATCATGTTTAACAAAAGACCTACACAGGCAGTATATTTATAAGGACTGGATATTAAGCATGTTGTTTCCTGTACTATAGATAGCAGACATTGTCAGTAAGCAGCGAATTGTATTTTATTTTACTTTAATGTTACCACATGGGTAGGCTGATGATTAAAATCTCTCATGTGCTCATTTTTCAGCAACAGTGTGCTGTATTTATACCAATATTAGAAATATTTATGTATCCAGCTATTGGCAAATGAGTGTTTGCTTCTTTTAAAGCAAAAGATGAGTGGACTGGGTTATTTCTGGATGAGAACGATTAATCATGCTCTCCATGTGCTGAGTTAGAAGTACTTAATTTATAATTTGAAGAGTTATTAAAGTAATATGGAATGCTGATGACTAACATTCCCAAATAGAGTTGGATTAACATTTTGGTACTTTTATAATTATATGGGTCAATATTTGGGTTATTTATTGCTTTAAATTCTATAGTTAGAATATCTAGTATGTTTTTAAGAGCAATATTGGTCTGAGGAGGGACAAGGAAGTGGCATATTCATTGATTTGTTTCTAGATAGCAATGGCTTAGTTATGTGTATGTTTATTTTCATTTTCTTTATGGGTTTCTTCCTCTTCCTACTCCATTTAGCCTTTCATACCTACCTGAACAAACATACTTTCACTTCCACAAGCAATATTTCATCCTCTGACTTTCAGCATCATTCATATTCCTTGCATTCCTTTTCAGCAATGCACACTTGCTCACTCTTATAACAAAAAACATGCATTGTGGTTAGGCAGCAGAGGTCAGCACTAGTCTTGCGTCACAGGTCAAACAAGATCACTTACATTCTTTATCAGGGTCATTTCTTCTCCCTGGGTGGGATATGAACTTTTCTTTTTCTTAGAGAGGAAACAGCACAGATGTTCACCACTCCTTGTTCAGAATTTCTCCTGCGTGGTATGCCATCATCTTTCATGTAAACTTCCAAACCAACAAGGCATGAATCAACTGTAAGTCATCCTCCTAGTTATGTTCAATATTCTAACAGCAAAGCAACTGCACAGTGTATTTAGATACATTGGTGATGAATGAAGGAATTTCATTCCATATTTTTTTAAATTACATTTTAAGAGATCTTCAGCATTTGTAACAAATATTTATTAAATGCTCCAAGTATTTATTTCTGGATTTTCATAGAGACATATACATTTTTCTCTTGCATATGATTTCACATTTCCTAATATAACTTAATATTATAAATATTATTTTTGTTCCTTTTTTTCAATATTTATGCAAAATAGTAACATTTAGATGGAATAATTCTGGTTAAAAATGTTTGCATCTTTTGTGATAATTTTTCTCTTTCTGAAAGTAAGCTCTTTTGCCATTTTTTCAGCCATAGAAATACAATGTTACTAGACTTTCATATCATTCTTGTGGTTTATTGATCCTAAAGAAAATAGAGTATTAATTATTCTTTCACCACTGAGTATTCCTCTTCCATGGATGGATGAGGTAAAACACAAGAAGTTCTGTTACTAATCTTCCCATTCATGACTGAATTTTTTGCCAGTATGTGTCAGCAACATCTGACTGGTAGGTAGTTTTATGTCATTAACATTTCCTAGAAGATATGTCATTCTCTGTTCTGTTCAGTCCATCGTTGCCTTTTTTTGTTCCCAAGAGTTGGAATATGAAATTTAGCAGTATGGGAAAAAACAAAAAACAAAAAAAAAACAACAACAAAAAAAAACCAAAAACAAAAAACCCAAACCAAACAAAATAACCAACACCAACCCTCCCGCCCCCACACACACACCACCAAAACCACAACAAACCTTATTGAGAAGCATGAACATTTCAGATGCTTTCTTCTTGCTTTTGTTGGTTTTCCTCCAAAACCAGTATGTATTTCCTGCTATACTGAGTTTATCACCTTATATTTTTGTATATTCTGCCTTTAGGCTACATTGTCCCCTTTTGCAATCAGGTGCTGAGGAGCTCAGATTCCTGTGCTGGTTTAAAGGCTTTATCAAACCAACTGAGAGTTTTTGTTTAGGTTTTGAATGAGCCAGGATTTCATTCCTTAATTGGGTTTTCACAGAGAAAACAAAGGGAAAAGGAGAATAACAAGGATCATGGGAGGCTGAAATAACTTCTGGGAAAACATACCCAGTACAGATGAGCCCAGATCTGAAAATTACCGATTCATTTAACAAGAATAATTAGGTAAAGTCTGTTTACTGACTTAACAGCACGACCCTATGTTATTATGGTTTCTGTTACACTAATACCTACATGCCTTTCAAGGTTCGCCATCCCATGATGCTAGAACAATCTCTTTTCTACAGTTGAGGAACAGGACAGAACTTCATGAGATACCAGTTCATTTCACAAAAGATGCAGTAGTTGTAACACAACTCATTGGCCAGGAGTTGGAATAAGCTAGGTGTTAGAATAATTCTTGGTGTCAATAGTACCAGACAAACAGTATTTTGTAGTATTTGTATGGTCACAGTCTTAAAATTGCTTTCTTGCTTCAAACCACAAAGTATAGCAACATATGTGTATTGTATGGTGGGAAATATGTTAAAGTATTTTCGGGTACGGTGTGTGTATGTATGCATGGATCTTTCCATACCAGGACAGCTGTCTCACTGAAGTTTTTTCAATGGAACTCAGACATAGTTAACGGATATTAACCTTTAAGCTAAGTATTAGTTGTTCTTATAAAATCTGTGGTCACCATACAAAGCAGTGTAGATGTACTCTGCATGAATTAACTTCAATGTTCATGTCATAACGATATGGCACACTTACTTACTTGACATATATGCATCTTGACAAAATGCCTGTGTATGACTTCCTTTATTCTCTAACTCAGGGGTGTCAAACTGATTTTCACAGGGGCCACGTCAGCCTCGCAGTTGCCTTCAAAGGGCCAAATGTAATTTTAGTACTGTATAAATGTAGGAGCAGTGGTTCTGTTTAGTGAAAATCTAGATGCAAGAATTTGTTGATTTCTGTAAACAGAAGAACTATGTGATGCTTTTGACCACAGAAAAATGAAATACAAATATCTAGAGGAGCAGCAGACTTGTCATCACTCTGCCTAACACTTGCATCACATTATAATACTGAAAAAGCTCACTGCCCTATTTCCATTAATTTTGGTAACTTATTTTGGCTCTTGCATAGTCCAAATCTTGCAGAGTCCCAGCATTTAATTTTAAAATTTATGTGCTTTGAAAAATGGTATAAGGCAAGAAATACTCTTTCGCTTTTATGCTATAGCTCAGATTTGCATTTTTAGAGCTTCCATAAGCTCTGGCAAAATGAAGATTAGTTTGATCCAACTTCTGAAGCTGGGACCTAGGCCAAGACTCTGGTAGTCGGAGATCTGTGAAAGCATGTTGCTGCTCTATTACCTGACACTTTTGGCCCTATTTTCAAGATTTTTATACACTCTTTATTTTCTTGTGTGTATAGGGCTCATATTTTCTTGTTCTCTGAGGCTGGAATCCAATACTATTTTCACTTAGCATCTTTTGCACATCACTAAATGCATTATGAAACAGTTCCCCAAGCCCAGCTCCGCTACTCTGGGAATATGTCAGCAAACAAGTGGGTTGAGCTGGCTTAAACATGGACATTCCCATCTCTTATGAATATTTCATCTTAATTAATAAAACAAGCCTTAAATTTTCCAAAATGCTGATGCTTATGAAGCGTAACCTTTGTTTCACCCCGTCAGTTTTCTCGGCACCTGAACATTGGTTCTGAGTGGGGGAAAAAAGTTTCATGTAATATGCAGATGTACACTTAAGCATTAATAACCCAGCTATAATCAATCATAGTGGGAATGGTGCGATTATTCCACCAATATAATTTACAGCATCAGTGTCTGTGGATTAAGTTTGTCACAATGTATGTAGCTCTACTGAAACTTAAGTAAGATGCATTATGAAAACAGACATATCGTTGAGGGAAGTCTCTCATCTGCTTCTTTCTTTACTTGCTCTGCACACAATATTTAAATTAATTCATCAAGATATTACAATGCAGTTTCCAAATTTGAAACTTGCAGATCTGAGTTCCTATTTAAATATGTTTTGAGAGTTTCTTCTTAATGGCATATATTATGAGGCATTTTAGAAATGGCTTTGAAGGCCATAGAAAGGAAGTATGTTTGTACATACAGCTTAATCACAGAAGAAGCTGTATTATTTTTTTCAGGTAGAGTTGTCTACAAAGAGATCATGATACAGAGGAGGCAAAGGATTTGCTTTTACTCTTTCAGCTCTGATTGGTTTAGGTTTTGTTTGCAAATTACTGCAACTAAAATTGCCATGTGGTGAAATTCCACCTGCAAGATAAGATGTAACCTTTGCAAATTTGAAGGTTATCAAGGTATTTTAATTTTTTTTTCTTTCAGAGAAAAAGCAAAAGGGAGAAAGAAAATTGAAAAGCTGGCGATTGGTCTTTAAAGACTTGTGGTAGCAATTAGAAAAATATCCAGAAAATAAAAAGGTTCATCATAAACCACACTGAATTAAAAAAAAAAAAAAAAAAGCAAGCTACACTAATTTACCTATTCTTAATAGATTTAAATAAAAGAAATAAATAGAGAATAAATATTAAAAAAATAAAAAAAAAAATAAAAAAAAAAAAAAAAAAAAAAAAAATTAATAAAAAAAAAAAAAAAAAAAAAAAAAAAAAAAAAAAAAGCTAGCTACCCTAATTTTCCTATTCTGAATGGAGTTAAATAAAAGGTAATGTTGTTAATCATAAAGTATCACATAGTTCATTGAGTCAAAAATGTGAAAGAATTAGTGGAAAATTAGAAAGCTCTGACTTTTTGGGATAACTAAATTTAATGTCAGATACTTAAGCAGTGAATTTTCTACCGGTGGAATATTTTGAAAACTTTTTTTTTTGAGGTTTAGCATTCTCCAAAAAGGTGGGTTTTGTTGGTTGGGGTTTTATTTGTTTTGGTTGTGTTTTGTTTGGGGTTTTTTTGTTTTGGTTGTTTTTTCTTGAGCAAGGGGAGGAAGGGGGAACTTATTTTTTCCTTCCCAATTCTGAGTTACCATCCACATATTCTCTATTTTGGTGCCTAGATACACTTTTTTACCTTTAAAAAGAAAACCTAGTCCCTCGTACTTTGTTCCTCTTCCCTCACACCCGTATCAATCCTCATTTTCAGGGAAAGAAGGAAATAGAGGTTCAGGGTGTAGGGAACTCTTAACCCACTTTGCAACACAGTAAGAAATAAACTCAAATGACTTTGGCAATTTGTCGCAAGTATTTTCGGCTAATTCTCCAAGGCTTTTCCCTTGACACCAGCAGAACTTCCCACCTTTTTTAGGCTTACCCTGTTGCGAGTGGCCCACATCACGTGTGTGTGCTTCAGCTTGACAGGTCACAGAAAGTATAGACCAGCCTTTCACCTCCAGCTGCCCCTCCACTCCACTTCCTCTGAGCAATATTGGCTTCTGCAGCTAAAAACTGCTTTTCACATATAATGAAATTCACAAGTGCATTGGAGGAAATGTGATTTTTTTTTTTTTCTTTTTCTGCCCCCACAATTTCAATAGCAGTTTATTCCTTTAAAAGGCAAATTGCAGAGGGGAATAACTTTGAAAGCAAACTGGAAATATAAAGACAGGAAATGAGTCTGTGACTGTATAACTGAGTTCATAAATGGGTCCTTTTTTGGTATGAAACTGGGCTTTTAAAGTAGAAAAATCACCTACTTAACAAAACCATTCTCTGTTTCAGCACTGCAGGAGCATGAAATAAATCCGTGTTTCTTTCTAATATATCATTCAGTCTATCAAACGATTTCCAAACGACCAGAGTTCTAGCAGTGCAGCAGAAGGTTCCATACCTCTGCTGGGATGCTGAATTTTTTAGTATAATCCTTTGAATTTCCTTGTTCATTGTGGTTTACAAAGATGTCTATAAATCCTCCCTTAATCTGAAGGTGAGACAAGCACATTCTTTCTCAAATTGCGAGCTACAAACACCTTAACTTCCTTCAGAAACCACTTTCAGTTCTTCTCTAGCAAGGATTTCTGCATTTTCATGTATTCAAACGTAGTCTCCTGTGTAAGTCTCAGAAAATCTGTACATGCTCATTCTACATTGACAGTTATTCAGAATCACCAGGATTATCCCTAGTCACTGAGTTACAGTGCTATCATGTCCAGTGACGCTGATGCAACACCTAAATCACTTCATTGTCATGGCACCAAAACCCCCAAAAACAAACACCACGAACAAACAAACTAAAAAAATACAGAAAATCAAATACACAAACCGCTGGCCTACACTGTCTAAGCCAGTGTGCAACCTCCATATGTTCTTACAATTTCTCTCTAGCTTGACTCCAGCTCCCCAGTAAAAAATACAAGTAATTGGTTGCTTCCTCATCCTACGAAACAATATATAAAGAGCTTGTTCACACAAGGCATGCACATAGTAAAGCAGTTTTGTAGGATTTGGGCTAATTTCACTAAAAAGAACATTTCCTTCAAGAGTTCCTGAGTTTTCTGCTTGTTGAGAAGTTTGATTGCATCGCGCATCAGAAGGTAAAGTGTTGCATAGCAAGTGTACCTTGCAAGCAAATGGAAAATAAATGGCAAAATCATTGTGCGTGTTAGAAAGTTAGGGATGGTTTGTGGATATCGAACATCTTAAAAAGGAAATAGTGGTGAATGACCTAGAGATGATGCTGATATCCTCTTCAGTTCATGTTGCTGAGGCTAGCAGCTATGATGTATATCTGGGAGTTCAAATATTCTGCTTTCAGTAGAACTAGACTCTTAAGCTTGAAGCTTTAGAAAATGTCTCTTTTTTTTTTTTTTTTTTCCTTCTTCGAAAGCACTTCATGCTCTAAAAGATGCTTTATTGCTGTAGCCTAAAGGTATCATGATATTACCTTAAGGTATGTGAACTGTAGGGATCACACATAAGATGACTGACAAAATGATTGACGAGTTAGGAAGAACATCCTGTATCTCAGGAAATCTCGTATTTGTCATATTTAGTCTTTAATCAGTTTTTTGTGTGTTGGGGTTTTTTTGTTTGTTTTGTTTGTTTGTTTTTCTGTTTTGTTTCATTTTTAATCATTCAAGGAGCTATGAAACAGGGAATGATAATTAGATTTTCGCTCTAGGCAGAGTAACAAAATACACTGTGATCTCAAATCATTATTAGCTACTAAGAAAGCAGCTATGGAAAAATATTGTGTGGGAGAGAGAATGGAGGAGGGTGTTAATGACAATTTTCTTTGTCTTTTTAAAATAGTAAAAGGTGGCACTCTGCTGAGTCATTCTACTATATATCTGAAAATGGCAAATCACAAAACCATGAGTTGTATTTGATTTGACATTTAATTATGGTCAGCAAAAGCTGTGAAGCTATCATATTGCTTTCTCCTTTTAATTTTATTTTTGAAGGCAATTTTGTCTGTCTGTCATGCTAGAATGTGGGATTTTTACTCTCTTTTGATAGGTTATGTACGAATGGTATTTTCATTATTCCTGTGGATGAGAACTTCAAGAAACATTGTGACTGTCTTCATTGACAGATGAATTATATTTTTGTTAAAGGAAAGAAGAATGGACTGGACAACATCTTAAACTTATTTAAATATAATTCTTCTCTATGTTGTTTTAGAGAAAAAATGTCATTGAGTAAAACAGAATAGACTGAAAACATCTTAAACTTATTTAAATATGATATTATTTACTGCATCTTACAGAGAGAGTTTCTTTTTTAAATTCTGAGCCAAATTCCACTATATTACAGTCATACAGTTTATATTATTTTTAATATTAGTGTATTGAATGCAAAATATAGTCTCTACAATACATTTTGCATTCAAAATTAAGATACGCTACCTTAATACATCATTATCCTAGGACTACAGAAACTAATACCATTTAAAATGAAATAGTCACTCTTCATCCAGTCCTAGACTTTTTAAAACAGGAAAGTTTTGAGTGGTTTGCAAAACTCAGTGAACTCATAGTTAATTGAAATTTTTTCTTTGCACAAGATGTTTGATAATTTTTATAAGTTTCTATTCAATAAGTTATTATCTTTTTTTGGACAGTTTTCTCTAAAGTTTATTTGAAATATTTCTGTTTAACTTCTAGCCAGATGAGCATGCACATGTGGTAAGTTTTGAATGCTGGAGTAATCTGTATAAGTAGCACTACTTTATCAATGACCAGTTCTGTTTTCCACTTAAGAGAAGATAACTTAAAAGCATTGTGCTGTCTTTCCAAAATACATTTTAATCAGATTTCTAGAGATATTTAAATGAATTAATGTGCAGAATATAACCAGTAATATCTTCAAAATATAGGATAGCTATATTCATAGGATAGCTACACATCTGCCTACCTTTCATGCAACTACATCCAACTTCTGCATCATATCAAAATTCTCCCCTTCCCCCTCTGCCTTTCACTACACTTAGTGCTGCGGGGACATCTGTCCCTAAGGCTGGGAGGTGGCCTAAGCCACCGCTATGTCAGCTTTAAATACATACCAGGTGAGTTCAGATACAGCTCTGCTGCTCAGACTGCAACCAGAGTCTCAGACAAGGTATTTCTCACTTTTTCTGCTGTGTTATACAAATTCAGCAAGATTAAGAGCACAGTTACCTCAATAATGCATGCTCATTTGGTCAACTTCATGTCTGCCCATTCCTTGCATGTGCCACGGAAGAATTTAGCTACTTTTTTTATTCACTAATTCTGGGGATAGTTGCACTCAAGCTCATTTGGGTGGGGCTGTCGAATTTTGTGTCAAGTTCTTTAATATTCTATGAAGAAGTTGAACTTAAGGTCTGAGCCATAAATAGAGTGAATGAGCCACCAATTTTACTCCTTGTCTCTCTGGTTCAATGGGCGTACTGAGCATATGGAAGGTACAAGAATCTTCTCCAATTTTTACTTAGAATGAATAATATTTTTAGGCACTCAGATCCAAGGGAGAGCTCGGAATTCAAAATATGTTTGAGAGGCAGGCCTAAGCCTCTTATTGGTCATCTTAGGTTGATTGCTTCACCATTTGCCTGTATTTACAAACTGGGTTTTGCTACTTTTAAAACTCTGTGTTCTTTATGGAGCCTGGATACCTCAAGCACGGTATCTGAAGATGGATTTGGCTTCAGATGTTTGGCTCCCAATTCTAATTATTGTCTATGAAGGTTAACTCTACTGCCTAAAAAGTGAAGCTAATCTTTACAATGTTTTGGGTTGGTTTGGTTTTTTTTTTTTTGGTCTGTTTATGCCCAGATCTTGCAATCTTTAAAGCTCTCTGAGGCACCAGAGAAATGTTTAGTCCCGTGGCTTTATGTGTTCTCAAAGTTCACTTCCTGCCACTAAAGCATCATATTCCTGGCAAGACTATGCTCCTCACTTCTAACTTGATTAAAAAAAATCCCCAAGCCAGCCTGAGTTGAAACCTGGATCCCTCACAAAAGACTTCTTCAGGAATATTATTCCGCGTCTATTTGCCAGCTGTTTTCTTCTGACCTTCCTGTTGCTGAAGCCTTTATCCACCCTCAATAAAGCTTCCAGACCCTCTTGCACATTTCCCTGGACATGCATTATCTCCTACACTCCAGGCTTTGTTCCCTCCCGTAACCATCTTGGTCTCCCCACCCAGCAGTGTGATGAACTCCTGGGCTTCAGGACACGTTCTCTTTCCATTTGTCATTTACTTGGATGCTAGGTAGATAGTGTAGTGTTATTAATTGATATTATTATTGCATAGTATTTTTATGACAATTTTTTGTTTGTTTTCTTTGAAGTAAGAATCGTCATTATGCTTAACCTTGCAAAGGAAAAGAAAAATAATGAATTCTGGTCTTTTGTTACAATATTATGTGCTGAATGAGTCTGGCAAGAAAATCTGAGAGAAAAGAAAGATGGAGAAATCAAAGATCCTATTTTATAATTAGGCTTTCATGATGAAATTCAATAGAACAGATTAATTAACTTTAGTCTGATTTTTTTCAGGGAACCTTCAAAACTTTCGTGCTTCACCAACACAGACAACATGAGTGAAAAACATTTTATTAAATCATACACTGGTGTTAAATGACTTAAGGCCATCTTCAAAACCTTCAGACAGTTAATGGAGGTATGATGATTGTATAGAAGGGAATACGCACAGCATGTCTTCAAAGATAGTGATTTTTACCTGGCTGCACGTAAAACATTCAAAGCAGTTTATAGGAGAATGAAGTTACTATGGTCCTGGACATGTCATTAATTACTTTTCAGGGCTGGGTGGGAAGTCCAGAGGTTAATAGCTAGTTGTGGTTATTTCTGAAGTTCTTAAGTGGTGAAAAATAACTATATTCAGTCTAAGAACTTTGTTAGAGAAAAGAAAAATCACTGTAAATAGCTCTGTGCCCTAAACAAAAACAAAAACAACGACAAAAAAATCAGTTCTTGTGAAGAAAATAATTATCCCAGGAAATAGAAGTGAGGGAATATGACCTGGGAATATCCTGATAATCAATTCAGGCAGGAATTGAATGTTTCTGATTAGGTAACTCTTCTTGCAGAGATTCTTTGCACCAGATTGTCTGTTAAGCAGATGAAGAAAAGTTGCTGGAACTCATTTTTTTAGGAGAATATTTTTACATTTATTCACTCTAATTGGTTGCCTCAGTATACAGTTAACAAGAAATTGAGAAGAGAGTTCAGAAGCTGAGGTTCTTGGTCCCCTGTTACCTTTTTGAGTTGTCTCATTAGGAGGATGAGGCTATAGACGTGAGTCAGTTCAGGATTTCACCCAGTGGAACACACTAATTTTCACAAAAGAGAAAAGGAATTTTCTCTAGTTTGCTGGTCTTTCTGGTTACTTTCCTGTGCTCTAAATCTGTCATCTGCTTACAGTTTTGCATGTGCTTATGTGCATCTAGCTGAATCTTAAAAAATTACAGATGTATGTATATTTCTGAGAAAAGCATGCCTATCGTTCCTCTTTGAGTTAAATGGTCTTTCAGACATCTTTCAAATACATATTTTTCTTGACAAAATCTTTCTGCTAGATGACCGTGTTTTTCATTCAAACTAGGTTATGATTGTGGCATTGATAATAGTTAAACGGTCTTAGAAATTATGACGGAGAAAAGTTCTGTGTACATGGTATCTTGGATACCACGATGTGGAAAAGAAAGGAGGTCTTTTTTGTATACTTTCTGTTTCATATATGTTCAGTTATCTGAATGCACACTCTTATAGTCTATACACAGTTCCATTGGCTTGGCTTTCTGATGTTGAACATTATTAGAGAAGTTTGTAGTTGTCTTTTCATTGTTTAGGGTTGCATCATTCTGTATTTTTTTCTGAGCTTCTGTCATGGCTGATTCCTAGTAATAACACCAAAAAGATGCAAAGAAAGTGGGACAAAATGGGATAAAAAAATGGAACTACTGAGAAAGGAAAGCAAAAAAACTGTCACTTGCTTTGAACTAATCCCATTGTAACATGTTCTAAAGACCTCTGTGAAGTTTGATGATGGCATTATTTTTCATATTTAGAGCTTAATGCGGTCCCTAAATTTTTTACGCTTTCAGCTTTGGGGGCAAAAATCCAGTACCAATAAGTATTTAACTCTGAATGTAGACATTAACTAAGCTTTAGGTTAATATTATTTACTCAGTTTCTTAAAGTAGAAGTGAGATGAAATGGAAGGAGGCTCATCATAAAGCTTTGCAGTCACTTAGGCAGGTGTAAAGGAAGCTGAGACTCCAGCAACAAATATATTGGAGTTCAGTGTAAACATCTCTAACTTTTGGCAGGTAGCTGATATTTTGTGTGTGTCGTCTTTGTCCTCAAATCTGATTATGCATAATAAGAAAAAAGGGAAGGGTGCTGTTTCTGTAATTTCACTTTCTTCTCACCCCAAAACTCTTTGCCTCCATGCAGCCACCTTCTTTCTATGGATTTTTAATGAGATTTGCCATTCTGAGCATCTGCAGCACAAGAATGAGCATGTGTGCCTTAGCCAGGGATATTCTTACATACTCTGGAGGCTGATCAGGTCCTTTTTGATACTTCCACTCTTAATGGTATGGTCACTCTGCTTTCTACTTCCACCACTTCTGTTCTCCAGATAAACTGTAAAGGAGTTTCCTCCCTTTTAATGCATAGAAGGATATATTCACTGAGGAGAATTCCGGTGTGCTTTATAACGTGTTGACATTCTGCAAGATAAGTTACTTCTGGTGTAGATAACACATATTTTGATATTATGTCAGTGCTAGAATTTGATAATGAAAACTCAAATCAGCCTTAATATTCTTTTTTTTTTTTTTTCATTTTGCTACTGTGTTGTATTTGATTAAGATGAGAAGTGTATCCATAACAGCTAAAAATTAACATCACATACAGGAAAATATTAAGTGATTTAAGTTGCATTCTGTCTTCAATAGCAAATGACCTGTTAGAGGGAACATCAAATACCTTTCTGCAAAAATGAAAGGTAAAGGACTGCCATGAATTCTGCTCCTTACAGCAGTCTAAACATGAAAAATTCTGATGTACTTCATCTTAATTCTGAAAAGAATTTGTCTATAATACATATCCTTTGAGTCAAAATCTTTTGAGTCAGTTTGTTGAGTTGCTGAGTATAAGCTGTTCAATAAGTTTGCCAACAAATCAACAGAATGTTGTTCAAGTTGACAGAAAAATTGTGGCTTGATGGGAGAAAAATTACTTAAGTAGATTACTTGTAAAAGCAACAACTTTCTAGCAAACCTTGTGTCTGTTCTTTCATGTACACTTTTTTTTGTTTTGTCACTCCAGAACATCTCACAGTATCAGGTGGCTAATTTTATAGCACAACTGATTCCAATTTGAGCTGTTCAGCAATTTCTAAGTGTCAGAAAAACAAAAGCACCAGCAGATCTTTGCACAAAAATGTGACCAGACTTTCCAAAAAAAGGCGGCTCTTGGTTTTTTTCTTTCTGTAAATACTGGTAACGCACAGAGTGAGAGTGTGTGCTGCACATCCTTTGAGCACATCACAGAACTGGCAGCTGGGACTACAGTGGCTGTAAGTCTTTGTTAGCGCTCACTCTGCTCTGGGACCGGCACCACCACCCCCGGCATGATTTAGAAAGTCTTGAAAGGCTGGGGTTATGGAGCCTTGTCTCTAGTTACATCCACCCTGCCTTATAGTAGTCGGTCTCTGTTCCTTATGGGTAGGATCATGACCCAGCACCTCTGCAGTGCTGGCAGATTGTCCTTATATACATGTCAGTGGCCCAGCACCATCGTGACGTAGCTGGGTGATTCTTGAAAAACAACTTAGGAGTGTGTTTGTATGCATCTGCCCCTGGGAGAGTATTGCTGGTTTATGCTTTATGTTCTTTTATACCTAGGATGGAGAGTGGATAAGAATTTTTTTTTTTTTTGTAGTATTTTAAATTTTGTTACTACACAGACAAAATATGTGTGTGCCAAAGAAAAAAGCGGAGAGTCATTTTGACAGGCTCTTAATATTTTGTTGGGCATCCTGACATTATTTTGACTTATCTGAAATAATGGAACTAAGTTTGAATATTAAATGATGCTAGAGGTGCATTTGCAAGCTGCTATCTTGTTATTTAATAATAGTCAACTAATTAAATTCTCTCCCTAATCCACTTTCTGTCGCTCACTAAAATTGTGAGGGGAAAAAACAGCATTTTGAAAACTGAGTAGATGGAAAGTGCCATACCTCAGCTGTTGTTGTTTTTTCTAACTAATACTAATGGGGTAATGTATCACACCAAAGCAACCCATGTTGAGTTTAAACTGTTTTGGAAAAGATGATTTAAAGACATTCACACAAAACCACTGATTGGTGTGGGCAACCAACTGTGCAAATCAGTGAATTGCTGCATAAATTCAGGCACTGCCGGTCATTTGTGTTCAAAAGTACGACCACAAAAACTGAAGTAATGGATACCAGTGAGGGCCTTTATTCTGACAAGCAGATAATTAAATGGTTTACTGGATTAATATCATGGGGACCTGAACTAGAGAAGTGACTGGCTAGTGTCTGCCAGCTTTGTTCTTAACAGAACCTCTAGCAGACAGCCTGTATAACTCACTGTATGAGCTCCATGGCAGACTATATATTTATTTATATATATACACACTATATTTCACTATATTTCTTAAAACATAGATAATTTTCTCACAGCAGATCCTAATCTCTTATCAATAGAAGAATTAATTAGTTTTGATTTCAGCTTCCAGGAATGAGTAGTATGTTATGATTTTCCTGTCAGCAAACACATTTTTAAAGGGGCAAATACTCTAAAATTAGGCGAGAGAGAAGATGAAAACAAGCGGAAATACATTCCTCATAGGAGATAGGCTAGTGTTTTTTTGGTTTTGTGGGCTTTTTTTTTCTAAGCAGTCAAAATCTGTTTCTGAAATCTTAACTTTATCAACTGCAGATAGGAGAGTGGAAATATGTGCAGAAAAATTCTTTTTTGAATGAGTTCCATTTTCCCATAACTTCAGTTGGGATGCATGATAAAATGATCAATGAAACGTCCTAATTTGATCCTTAACCAAAGGGATGTTGTCCTATGAATCATCTGTGTTTGTGGGAGGCAACACTGAAGCTAACAGAGCAGGAATGGGACCCAGATGTTTTCTGGGAAGCTGGATGCACTGTAGGCTGTGTTTATTACCTAACGTAGGCAACCATATGGAAGAAAAGGTTGGAAACATCCCATTACAAGTCATATATCACTGAGCTGACAGCAAGGATTTCAGCTTGTTTTTATTTAAATCATGAAAGCAGCTGCTCAGCTGTCCAGCTGTATTAAATTTAACCCTTTTTCTGGCAAATGAATTTTGCTTTATGAAATGGCAACCAAACAGCTTGGTAAGCCTGCAGAAAAAAAAACCCACACCAAACCAAAACAGGTTGGAAGGTCCTCCAACAACCCTTGCCCCATCCAGCAGGACAGCACTGATGACAGCTCAGTCTGCTGCTAGGTGACAGTGTAGCCACTCAGTACACCTGTACTTCATGAAACACCAGCAAGCCTCTTATCCTGGGAAGGCTGTAGAAGAAAGGTATACAGACTATATATAGACAGTATTTGTAGATTTTTTTTTTTCCTTTTAATTTACTTACTCTTTTTTTTTTTTTTTTTTTTTTTTTTTTNTTTGGTGGGGGTGTGTGCTTTTATATGGTGTTCATCTCACTCCATCTCCTGTAGTCTCTCAACTCTTTATTTTTCCTTCCCCTGGCTCTACCCTTTTTCTTTTCTGCTCTCCCCCCTATTGTTTTTTCTCTGTCGCTAGTATATAAGCTTCTCGCAGGCAACATCCTTTCCCTGCTTCTCTCTCCCCTTATAGACATTGTTTACTCTTTACTGTGTCTTTTAAAGAATTTCCTTTTTCCAGAGATTTTATATTTATTTTTAAAAAAATACTTAGTTTGCAGAAAGGCTGTTCCCATCAGTAGGAAACAATCTTTGGCCTCCAAATCAAACCTTTACCACATGTGTCTCAAGCAGCTTATTGATTTGTTATTTTTTAGCACTCTTTTACTAAAGAAAGAGACTTTAACTGAAGCCTAACAGTTACAGTTAAGTAACAGCCATACAGTAAGTACAGACTTTAATTTCCTGTGTAGAAATCTGTAGAAGAAATACAAGGAGTATCCAACATAATACTAAACCAGATTAGTAGTTTTGGCACACCGTGGCATACTAAAATAAGTTTGTCTCTTACTGTTTTGGAGGCTGTACTCTTTCTTCTGTGCTCTGTCTACCCTGCTTACCTGCATTGCGGAGTCCTCTGTTTCTCTGTCAAAGCATGGAGGTTTTTTAAATTTTATTGTATATCCTTCATGTCTTACATTGTAGTCGTAGTCCTTTAACACTAGAGTATATTGTTGAAGGATTTCTTCCACATCCAGCAATACAAGGCTTTGGTGTAATGAAATAGTACACTTATGTTAGAATTTGTATTTGATACACGTATTTACATCAGATTAATTCACTGTTCCTTAAACACAGTGGAAACACAAAGAGCTCAGCAGCAATTGCTTCCAACTAGTGCTTTGCCTGAGTTACTGCAAGAGAGCTCCTGGTGTAGACGCAGCCTATAAAGCTCCAGTCCAGGTGCTAAAATGTGGCTGCAGGGCCAGTATCAATCCCTAGTTAGTTTTGAGAAAGAGGTAGTATCAGAGATCTTCCACTCCAGTTAAGAGCAACATAGGTGTGCTTACAGGTCTTGCACCTGGCCGCAGGAAGATTCTTCATGCTCGGGTACTGTGAAAGGCAGCCAAAACATTGCCCTCTTGCAGAAGAAGTAACTTCTGTAATAATGCTCTGCCAGTAACTCTACATGATTTCTTCCTGGAGATTCAGCTTTCTTGTTATTTTAATAACTTTTTTTTCTTCCTCTCTTTTCCTGTTTCTATTTCCCTTTCTGTCTCCATAGGCTGTTCTTCTGAAACACTGAGTTGTACCTAGGACATTATTTTCATGCATATAACAGGTAGACTGTTTTCTGCTAAAACCTACTGTTCTGACTTTCCAAGATTTTGCTCACTATGTTATCTAGTTCTCGCTCATCCGCTGTGTATAACATAAGGTTTGAATCACTCTGTTCTGTAAGACTGAATTTTCCCTTCCAGCCTGTTAGTCAGACCTTTGGTATCACATTAGCCTTCTGCACCTGGTGTCCAACTAATATTTAATAAGTATCTTCCTTACATTAAAATTAATGATCCAATCATTAGCTGTAGTTATCTCCCAGGCAGTACTGATGGGGGTGTTTCACTCCTAACGATCCTCCTCCTGCTGAAACAGCCCATCTTCCCTGCTACAGCAGTGTCCGTGTGATGGGTATCATCTGCTTTTGTCACCATGACTTGGATCTGTGGGGAGACTATGATCTCCACTGATCAGCACGTAGCTGCTTGACCAGCTAGACTTGCAACCAAAATATGCCTGCGGTATTATGTTCCTTCAGGGGACATATGGAAAATTTTCAGATTTTGCTGAAAAGTTTAGTTTCTTGCAAATATGGCAGTTTTGGTGAAAATGGTTGTTTCTTGCTATCGCATGTTTATTCTCTAACTTTCTTCAGAATCACTGTATTTGTATTATTTTTAAAACATTTTGCTTTATCTCTGATTGCTATACAGGACTTGTCTTTACAGTGCTTCCAAGTAGCACCATCTTATTTTCCTTCCCAAATATGAATGTCTTATGGGTGTGTTCTGTAGGTTTATAAGCTCCGTTTGAAGTCTGATTTTTTTTTTTCCTACAGATGCGAAACTCTTCAAATCTCTGTTGCTCAACCTGATAGCATGTTCTTCCTCACTGATTTTTAAGTTTTTATGTAAATCTAAGGCACCAGACTAAGCAGTAGTTTCAGAAAGCCACCATCTGTTCAATATTTAATTGGTAGCATTTTTTGGTTTGTCTTCTTTTTTTTTTTCAAATGGACCAAGTTCTAGACTGATTTTTTTTTTTTTCTAGTTATTTGCCACAATGTTAATTAGTCCAGATAGGCTGGAGACCTTATCTTCTCCTTTTTGCCATTCATCAGCTTTCAAGGAGCCATGTTCTGTTATTCTCAGTTTCTCATATCTCGTAGCTAACTGTTGAGCTAGTGTCAGGCCTTTGTGATTAGGAGAACTAATGTAATTATTAGTATATATGCTAATGTAACAATTAATAATCCAACAAATTAATGAGAAGACAGTGTGGAGAGGAGGGGAAGCAACAAACTGCACATATACCTGGTTAGGTAGCTAGATATCTTCCAGGCTGTCTCAGGACTTTTTCAGGGCTTCCTCTTGCAGGGAAGAAGCCACAGTGAGTTGCTTCCTGCAGCACAGGAAGCTGCTTTAACTTGTGGAGTCTTAACACAGAATCTCACCCAAGGAATTAAACCTGATTTTGCTATGAGGTCCTCCAGGTGGCAATGTAGACAAACTAACAGGTTGGAGTGCCTGTTTAAAAATACTGAACTGAGAACATCTCAAGTTTAGATTACCAAAGTGGTCACTTTAGTTGTTTTTTGTTTGAGATGTTCATCATTTGGACAGGACCGCCAAGTTCTTGTAAATGAGAACTGGGCGCAAAATGAGAGATAAATTTGGTTTATGTAATTCCATTAACATAGTTACTTACTTCGTAGCTAAGATTAGAAGATGAGATATTTTTACCGTAAAAAACAAAACAAAACATCAAACCCCACAAGTAATTACATTTGAAACAACTAAAATGAGTCACTGTTTATTTTTTATTATGGGTGTTTAATTCTCCATAGTAGTGAATGTTGATCATCATTTATCTCTTGAGGAATACGTAAAAAAACTCACTATTGTGACTTAATATCATTTGTACCAATTTTACAAAGATTTAAAAATTTTAAACCTCAGGAAATAAAAAGCAGCCAGCATGTTTAGACCAGAGATTTTTCAGACAATGGATTCCAGTATTCTTATATTTTGTAAATGATTATGTATCAAAAAGTTCCGACTGGTGACAGGATATTCCATGTCCTAATTTACAAACTGTAACTCACAAAAAGCAAAAACTGACTCTTAACAGTAAGAAAACAAAAACTCAAGCCTAAGTTACACAAAAATGTTTAAATAGGATTTTTCTCTATACTTGCTATAGCAATGTTGCAACCACAAATAAAAATGAAGAGAAGCTCCCAATGACAACCACAGGAGTTGTTGAGTTAAACTATTAATTTTTGTGATTATGTGTAAAGGTGATTAATTTTCACAGCATGCCACAATGTCCACTTCTTAGCATAACAACCTGGCAAGATTGTTTTGTCAGGGAAAGGAACTTTAGAGGGAATGTAACCTTCTCAATGAAACTTAAATGCCAGGTGCATCTGTTTGAAGCTACCTGTAAATCTTTATCAAAAAAGAAAGTCTCTGGAGTTTCATGAAATGAAATCTGATGTCTTAAAGAATTTTTTTCAACCTGATCCAACTCCTGTTTGAACTGTAGTACTCATTTCTCACATGAAAGTAATAAATATCTCACTTTAAATTGGCCACTCAGATGGCTAGTTTCAACAAAAGCCACACAGCTTTTCTGATTTGGAGATCTGGGGCTTTTCTGCTAAGATACAAGATTTAGGATCCATAACTGAAGTTTACTAAATGCATTTTATTTCTTTGAAATGTTGTACATGTTTATGTCAATTAATTTGTTTTGATTTCACTTGTAGTTTCATGAAAAACTGCTATTCTATCTGTGCAGAAAACTTTTAAAGGGAATGGACGTGAGATACATGGGGTTTTTTCTGTCTTTTCTTCTGCATTAGTTACTATGATATTGAGTGCTGCTCCAGCTAAACATTCCACAAATAAATGCACACAACAAATCTTTTGTGATGGATTACCAGGCCATACGGTTATTCACAGAAACCACACAAATGCTTCAAGTGGTAATTAATTAATTTATGTGAATTAATAAATATAAAAATTAATTATGCGATTACTGTAATGCTATACAATTTACAATATATTCTTCCTAGAAGATTCCAAAGCACTCTCTAGTCTACATTAGTCACTTCAGATACTCTGGTGTGGAAAATATATTTCTATTTTGCAGTATGTTATTAGATTTTAGCCAGCGCATGAAGTGAAAAGCTGGCTCATATAGGCACGAATTTGAGGACCTGTAATCCCATTCTATGTGTGCTTCTTAGAGTGCCACTATGGCTTTCCTGGTCTTTTTGTTGTATACAGCAGTTGTAGATTTTGTGATTTTATTACAGACTAAAGTTCAGCAAAGCATGTGGGGAAATATTTTTAGCTTGTGTTATATTCTGTAGTTTTTTCTCGACAAAATATTTGTTTGCATGGTTTCTTATCACTGTGGGAACCAAACTTGATTCTTCAGTCATATGTTTCTAATACCCATATCATCTGTAACTCCTCTACATTTGTGTTTCATATTGTGGAACCGATATATGTAATGGACTTCTAGGGTATATACATATTTGTTTATGATGTTCTCGTCACTACAACACCTGAATAGTGATAACAATCCAAGTTCCAAATGGGTCCATCATGTCCACTTTGCATAGAGGTGACTTAAAATACTGATATTTGTCCTATAATAGCCTAGATAGAGAAAATTACACTCTGCCTGCCAGATCCTTATTTGCATTTCCTTTCCTGTCTGTCTGCCTGTGGGGTTTTTTGTTTGTTTTGGTGTTTTTCATTTCATTTTTGAGCAACCACACCTTCTGCACAACTCCCTGGTTAAGGTTTTACACCATCAGAATGGAAATCTGGTTTGATTTATTTTATTTTTTTTTAAGTGAATATATCCTAGTACAATGCTTCATAAAGAGGACATGGATTTATAGAGATAAAATCATTAACATAGGTCTGGGTTTGCATATGGTTGTTTTACTCTAAAATTATTTAGCTATGTTAAAGATACATAAATAAATATTAATTCTCTCTAATATTTTCTAGACAATTATATTTCAGTAATGAATACAAATTCACATAGGAATCAGTGGATTTTAAATTCATAAGACTGACAAACCATGGGGTAAAATTCCAAAAATTAAAAAAAAAAGTATTTTTCACTTTACAATTATTACTTGTCCTTATTCTGGGTGTGTGTAGAAGAAGAACTTTGCAATAAGCCCTTTCAAGGCCTGTTTCAGAAACTGTGCAGAGGGATACCATCATAAAATGGCCTTTGCCATTGCTCCACAGGAGCTTGTGGAAGATGCCAGGTCCATCTCACCCTGAGTGGATGCAGGGATCCTCTGGGAGCCACCTCCCATGCTACAGCTCCCAAATATTTTACAGTATCTCATAGCCTGATGAGCACAGTAAAGCATATTGATCTAATTCCCCTTCTATGGATCAGAATTAGCCCTGTAAGAAGGTCCCGCAGAAAGCTCCTAGCTACAGCCAGAACAAACCTATGTATTTAAATTGAATAATTGTGTGGTTTTAGTTAATGAAGAACTCCTGCTTGTTTATTCAAAAATACATCTGTGTCCAGGCTTGTTTGGTTCCTCTTCATTTTTATCTTTGTTCCTGAATGCATTTATATAATTTTATAGACTGTGCTTAGCTTTTTTTTTTTTTCCCATCTATGGATAGGTCATTCATTTCTTTCTCTGGTTAGTGGCAACTAGAGGTGCTTTTTAGTCATTTTTTAAACCTGTTAGCTTCTCCTTTATTCCAAAAAGAGGTTATCTCTGATGGTGTTATTATGATATCTGCAGTAAATCCCTTTAAATACAGACTAATCTTCCTGCAGTATCTGACAATAATTTCTTTAACAATCAGGAGACCCATTGCCATACTCCAAATTGTCTGTAATAACCTCTCCTCAGGTTCTATTATCTGTCATCACTATAGACGTGCCTGTAAGTCTTCTATAAGATTATCTTGTTGCTAAGCTATTTTTCTCATCTGGACATCATTTGGTTTATGATGCAATATTTGTTCTTATAGTTGAAAAAATAAGTGGATTTCTTTCAGGCTTTCAGGGTTAATCCTGTATTTTTTATGTGCGTACTCCTATAGACTTCAGTAAGATTACTTTTGTGAGTAAGGATTGCAAGATTAGATCTTATATCACATACATATGAATTTGTCAGAAGTGTGTCTACACTTGTGTAACCCTGTCCCCTTTTACTCTCCTGCTTTAATGATTTTTATGATAACACACTTATTTGCCATAGTTTCTGCATGATTCAGTATTTAAGTATGCAGGCTTTCAACAGAAAAGTAATGTTGTGTTTTTATAGTACTGCTGAAAGTATGATTTGGCTGATGTATGTGCATTACTGCAAAAAGCTTCTATTCTGAGAGTATTTGAAGGACATAAAAACAGGAGGTACTTTCAATAAAAATGGAGTAATTCATTATGTGAGTCAGTTGAAGGGTAGAAAAATAGCTAGGGCAGCAAAATATTTCAAATAATTAAAACTAAAGATAAATATATACTACAACCTAGGTTCGTTCTAGGTTTGTGATACATCAGCAAAACCTCTTTGATCCTTAATGAACAATTGAAAAGTCTTACATTCTTATTTAAATAGGTAGTGGGGGATTGATTTTTATTGTCAGAAAGGGATACATTATCTTGGGCAGCCGTTTGACTTTTAAAGTCCTCTGTCACAGTTTGGACAAAAAAAAAAGGCAGCTGCTAGGTTATCAGATTCTATGTTATAAACGCTTGGACAAGAAAGCAGAGAGGTCAGGCACTAGTTCTTTTGGAAGTGAATGAGTTGCAAAAGAGAAAGTGAGACAGGGCAGAATCAAGCTCAAGTGTATAATACAGGGAGCAAAATTCCCGTAACTCTTTCTCCTGTTTGAACAGTTTTGGGCAAGGTGTGGCTTAAATACAGTAGTTCTTTTTCTGAATTTGTGACTTCCTTACCAGCTCAGACTCACTGGCTTCTCATGGTTTGGTCAAGCAAAACCACTCTCTTCCTCTTTTTCCACTCGTAGAAGGATCCTTACGTGATCCATCTTGCTGGTGGTTTCTACCCCTAAGTAGGGAGTAGCAGCCTGCATGGCTGAGCTATGAAATCACCACTCACAGCGGGTTGAAATTATCATCCTTATGACTTAGAAATCTTGTATCTACCACACTGGATTTGACTTCACAAGCTTTAAAGCTTCTCTGGTCTGAAGGAGTGTTCAGACAATAGCAGTGTAGCTTTGTGGAAGCTGTCAAGCCAAAGCTATTGCTCTGTCTGGGGAATGCACTGGCTAGGAGAGCAGTTCAGCTCTTCCTGCAAGAACATTGGTAACGTAGCTTGATCATTGAACTGAAGTAGAAATGGATGTCTTGGTCATTGCCTAGACATCAGACAACAACAACAACAAATTTTTGGGACTGAATGTAAACGAAAGATCTTGATGAACAATGGGGAGGAGAGTGAGAGCCCTGAGGAAGACCGGTCAGTGGCTGTTCAAGTAGCCTACTGTGAGACTTTGTGCAAACATCATTCAGACAGCTTATGGGGAGAATGCCTTTCTGACTGTTTGTTGGAGAGAATTACCACCTTTGTAGACGCGATCTTTCACAAATTTTTTTACAGACAGCATTGGTCTTCTGCTTACTTCCCCTGATGACAGACAGAGGTTTCTTCATTTCATAGGAAGAGAGGCTGTGACAGAAGAGGTGGGCACTGGCTCAACACTGCAGGTAGCAAACATGGCAGCTGTGAACGAGGCTGGCAGAGCTGTCCTTAAGATAAACTAGTGAACTGGGAGCTAAACTGGAAGTGATTCTGTTGATTCACTGAGCAATGAATAACCATTAAATCCAGAGGTTTTACAGTCTTATGTATGTGCTGTTCTGCTGCTTACGTATCAGCTTTAACTATATACTATTCAATTTTTACTAACATTGATTAACTGTGCTTTAATTGTACTACTTAAATCCATTTAAGAAATACTTATATAATACTTCCAAAAGGTAGAACTGGAGAAAAATGTTGAAGGGTGGCAATATAAGGGCTTCAAACCAGCTATATAACCTGTCCAGAACAGAAACAGAGACTTTTGGCCAGGTATATCTATGAAAAGATCATTGGAGATCAATATGTATAGGCAATACAGTATCATAAGCCACATCCCAGTGTAATGTACTTGCAATGAAATTTATGAGGTAGCTGATGTTATATACAATCCTGGGCCAAATAAATACATAATATAACTTTGCCTATGTATTTCTTTTGACTTCAGAGAGTTATACTAGGGAGAAATATGGCCCCACCATTCGAAATTAAATCCATATTATGACATCCAGCCTACAGTCTGATGGAGGAAACAAATCTTTCTAGAAAATGCATTAAATATACATATTTTATGTAAGCACTTGAATTTCTTTGCACGTGTATGTATGTACACACTTCTCTGAGTGGTATCTCTTCACTAGTATACAGTATCATTTTTTCCCTGCCATAGTCTCTGCTTTCATAAATAAGGTCTTTATCCTGAGCGCTAAATTTCTGCTCAAGATTGGAAGATGGGGATCATTAGTGCATGGTCTCACCTTTTTTATAGTTTGAAATGCAGAAAATATTTTTGAGCACTTTTAGTGTTTAGGCAATCAGTACCTGTGCTGCCAAGACTTATTGAAAGCAGCTGGATGCCTCGCTTTGTCCTCCCCCTTTTTTGGAACTGCTGCCAGAACAGGTAGTCAGAAACGGAAAGTAGAGAAATATTTGAGCATCTGTGCTCTCTCTCTCTCTCAGGAAAACAGCTGTGGCTTCCATAGGAAGCACTCATTTTTTCCCATCAGCCAAGACTCTGGATACCCTTGGGTCCAGTTTTGGCACGGCAAGCCAAGTAGGATGCAGTTTATGGCTTAAAACTTATGAGAGAAACCGTTCAGGCGGTCCCATCCCTGGCAGAACATTGAGAGAAATTCCCCAGGCTGCAAGCCACATGTGGGCCTCTGACCTTTTATTAGCACGCCATGGGAGAGGTTAACAATTGTTGAGACTTCAGTCCTCCCTTTGACATACAAATACAACAATACCAAGTAGCCTTTCCAAGACAAGCATATTTAGGGCACGACATCCTTTTTAATCTAGGATTCAAGGTGGAGGGAAAACAACAACAACAACAACAAAACTTAAAATAAGAAAATGATGTATTTCTATAAAACTGAAACCCAGATTGGTATTTTTTTCCAACATTCCACAATTACTAATGATATAGTGATTTGTGGGGTTTTTTTAACCAGCATAATCATGAGATGGAAACAAATTCTCACACCATTTTTTACTATTTAAGTGGTCAGTGTCATGAGTTATGGAAAAAAGATTGCATAATAGCTGGAGTGTTAGAAGTAGTGCATGCAATTAACTGATTTTTAAGGATGTCCATTGTGTTTATCCAAGTACATAATTGTTGAGATTAAACAAAAAAAATAAAGCACACATTCAGAATTATTGATATGGGTCTTGTCAGAGAAAAAAAATTACAGAAGGCTGAATCTATGTCTTTTTGATGTCTTTGTCTTCTCAGAATTACTGTACTGAATTAAACTATCTTTTTAGTGAGGCAGGAATTGGAAAATAACTCCTTTTTGGGGAAACAGAACCACTATCTGTTTTGCATCTAATTTGCTGTAAAGATTGTCTTGCCCATCTATGGCAAAGAATGCAAACTGAACACCCTAATGTCCCAGACTTTTACTGTAATTCCTTGATTATTCTTTCACAGTCTTAGAGGACGATGATTTTGACTATGCAGTCCCATGTTTTTAGTGTAGAGTATGCCAAGTGTAAAGTAGGAGTGAAGTAACTCATGCTTCTGCCATCAGCTTTTGCTGGTATCATCTCAAGAGCCAATGCAAGCTGATCTCTAAATAATAACCCTATGATTACTCTGATGGGAAGCAGCTTCAACTGTCCGATTCCAGAAACTGGGAAAAAAAAAATAATCCTGCTTTTCATCCTTTTACGAAGTTGACAACCACATCTGATAATGAAATCGGTGAAGTCTTGCACAGGGTTGGTTATTGCAAAAAAAATAATTGTTAAGCAATGTTTTTTCCATGTGCTAAGCAGTCTCATCTTCATTTACCGCTGTTGGCAAAGTAGATGTTAGCAAATGTTAGTTAGAGGTGAAGACTTCTTTTGTGTTCATTGTGAATAAACAGAAATACCAGGTTGGCAGGGAGCCTGTATTGAAAGATCAAGTACGGCTACACCATAGACACATGCCTATCTAACCACTTACATACCTTTTGCAGCTTCCTTACATAGCTAATTCCAATGCTACACCATCCTTATAGCAGGCTATTGCCTAATGAAAATTTTAGTTTTAAAATATTTTTTTTGTTGTTTTTCTTACCCTGAACAGTAGCTTATAATATTTTCTTTTTGTTTTATTCTTTTATGTGTCACAAGATTGTTCTTATTGCTCTCTTGAGTTTTGTTTGTTTGTTTTACTTTTGTTGTTGTTGGGTTGTGGGGGTTTTTGTTGGTTTTGTTTGGTTTTGGGTTTTTTGTTTGTTTGTTGATTATTCCTTTCTGGAGGTTTCTTCTTCCACTCATTTCTGTACCCTCCTTACAGAAGTTTTGTTTAAACCTTGTGCACCTAGTTTTCGTAGTAGAAAGTCAAATGTATCACTTCCATTAATTTTTTTTTTTCTGTAACCTAATTAAATAGTACAACTACATTGGCTTGACATAGTGAGTAGGAATATCAATTATTCAGCCCATTTGAATGTGTGTGGTTAATGTTGATAACAACTTTTATATAATCAAAAGATGGTGAGTTTTGGGAGTAGGAGTTTCCCCGGACAAGAATAGAAGCAACAATCCAGAACACAGGAAGAGTGGCTTGAGAGCAGGCAAGAAAGAGAGACACCAGTAGCCAGAAGCAGATCTACTTTTCCATGTAAAGGGGTGGACAGAGGGCTGGACCGACCTCAGCACATTTTTCTTCTTCTTGGAACTTAAAAACAGTCACAGTTTACTGCTTTTGGCCTCAAAAGAGGGTTGGCCAGCTTGATGGGTGTGTTCAGTCTATCTTTAACTTGGATATGTATCTTCTATGGCAAGATTTTTCCTTTATGGTATCAATGAATATTAACTCTTTTGTGAAGAAGTTGGGGGTTTTTTGGTTGTGATGGGCTTTTTTTTTTTGGTTGGTTGGTTTTGGTTTGTTTTTTTGGTCGTGGTGGTGGGGGGTTTTGTTTTGTTTTGTTTTGTTGGTTGTTGTGTTGTTTGGGGTTTTTTTATGCTGAGAACTGCCTTCTATGTTCTACATTTTACAGTTAAAGGATTCATCTCTGCTTACAACATATTGGCTTCAAGAGAAATCTTCATCTCAAATGACTTTTAGCATTGATCTTCTTCTGTCTTTCTTGAATAATTTTCTGGTGTTTGTTCACTGTGCTGGAAATCCCTTCTGCTTGTCACTCAATTGCTTTATCCCTCTCTGCACATTCTTATTCCTTTCTTTCACATTTGCCATTAGTCATAGTAGCCAGATTTTCCCATCACTTCTTTTCAACATCTGCAGCAAAGTTTTTCCCAGCAGTGACCTAACGTCTGTGGGTTATAGTTAAAGGCCGGGATTATTTTTTTTATTTTTTTTTCCCAACACAATGGAAAAATTCCCATTTTGGAGCTTGTAGCTAGTCAAATTTCTCTTAAGAGAATATTTAGTACACCAATGAGTGGAGATCTTCCACTTTGCAGACACCTTTGTCAGAGCTCTTGGTTCTGCTCACCACCCTGTCAAGGTGCTTATGCACAATAGCCATGCTCTGAAATGAAACCACCTACGTAGGAACATCCAATATTTTATGTCTGCTAATGAGGGAGAGAAGGACACTGATTTGTATATTTTTTTTTTCTTGCACTGTCGGTATAGTATTCTGCTAAACTGACATAAAAATGGAGGGATTGAAGAAGCTGAATTATCTCTGTAGATGCTTATTTGGTGAATGTGACACAGATAGGTAATATCCAGTCCAAATTCTGAAATGTTATGTTTAGCAATTTTCCTTCTGTGTTCAAACTACAATAATTTTTGTTTGTTTTCTTTTCTGTAGCCATAATTTTCCTATATGTTCTAGCAAGGATGCAGGCATAAAGGAGAGTTTCCTCTTGCATGGGCTCAATTAAATTAATTTGCCCCATCTTTTAAGTAAAAACTTACTTCAACACAGGATTAAGCAGTATGGTACCTAAACTTTTCTTCAACCCAAGACTATATCAAAAGAATGCCCTTACTCTTATCTCAGAAGTATACAAATCTAGTCTTTCTCATATAGAGTACTGCATTTGTAAGCATTAATTTCTTTAAGCCTTAAAGAATAATTTAAATTTCATTAAATGAAAGATCTCTTCAGTAAACTATTGATTAGAGAAGTGATCGTGCTGCTGTACCGGTGCTCGTCAGCCCCCAGCTTGAATACTGTGTTCAGTTCTGAGCCCCTCATCATAAGACATTGAGGTACTAGAGAGAGTGCAGAGGAGGGCAATGAAGCTGGTGAGGGGCCTGGAGCACAAGTCTGATGAGGAGCAGCTGAGGGAACTGGGGCTGTTTAGCCTGGAGAAAAGGAGGCTGAGGGGAGACCTTGTCACTGTCTACAACTGCCTGAAAGGAGGTTGTAGCATGGAGGGTGTTGGTCTTCCTTCCCAAGTAGCAAGTGATAGGACAAGGGGAAATGGCCTCAAGTTGCAACAGGGGAGGTTTAGATTGGATATTAGGAAAAAATTCTTCATGGAAAGGGTTGTCAGGCATTGGAACAGGCTGCCCAGAGAAGCGGTAGAGACAGCATCCCTGGAGGTGTTTAAAAGGCGAGGTTTACACGAGGTTCTTAGGGACATGGTTTAGTGCTAGAGTTAGGTTATGGTTGGACTCGATGATCCTGAGGGTCTCTTCCAACCGAAATAGTTCTGTGATTCTGTGATTAAACTAAAATTAGCTTTGTATTTCTTGTATAAGGCAGGTTAAACTGCTCTTTACGTGTAATTTGAATAATACCTTATAAAGCAAAATAGCTCTTTGCAGATGTCTATTTAACCCTCCAACTTGTGTTGGAACTATAAGTGATGCAGTGGGGTGTATGTAATTATGCCAGAGCTGCTGACAGGCATAAAAGTAAATGAGATGTTTTGTCTCAATGGGTACATTTCCTGTGTAAATGTTTAAGAAAATAAACTCGAAAGCTTTATCCAAACTGAGACAGGACTCTCTAAAATATTTCATTTCTGCAACAAACAGCTATTAATAACTCTTTCAATCTCATTTGACCTGTTAGCCTGAAAAAGATTAAACTGGTATGTTTGCAAATGAAGTGTCTCCTTAGCTATTATGAAAGCTTTATTTTCAGTTGTTCGTTTAAAATATAATAACTAAGAAAATTTACCATACCTGTTGTTTCTCAACTTTGAGGGAAAATGAAGCTGAAAAAAATGCAGAATGTTTAATATAAAAAAGGTTAACATTCAGAATTAAGGTCTTCTAAAACTGTTGGTCTTTGAACTTTTTCTGTACTGTTTTGTCAAAAATGAAACCAAGCAATATGAAAGAACAATAAACAGACATTCTAAAATATTGCTGTGCTTTAGAATGTGTAACAAAGTGTGTATTTGGTTTGCAAGTTTTATGAAATTTTTAAGCTTAGATAATGATTGACAATTTATAATTCCTAAATAATATTTTTGAGAATAATTTGCAAAACTGTGGAAGAGGCTTGGTCCAGAAGTTACTTTTAAATGTTCATTGAACAGCTAAGAATATTTATTTTGTTTAACCAGATTTTACTTGAAACTTGAAATATCTAGACATTTTATAATGATCTAGGAATTTATGGATGGAATTAAGTATCTCACTGTGGGAAGTGTTCTCAGATAATTCAATAAAATATTTTAAACTATATTTCATACTGAAGAGATGCAGAGAGTTTACGTATATTTTAATGAGTGTAATGTTGATACCATCTCCAGCTTGCATTAGCTCATCACAGGGTGAAGATTTAATAATTATTAATGTGCTTTGGAGTTCTTATTCACATGACTGACAGCAAAGCTTCCCTCTTTAGTGTCTTTTTTTGTCTTTTGGAGAATGAGGTAAAACCTTCCTAATCCTAGTGCTTAGGTTGTGGTTTATTCTGTGATGCAAGAGAGAAGGAATTTCATAGGTAACAATTCAATAGGATACATATATCTACACAAGTGATTTGAGAGGCAGTGTGCTGGTTTCTCCTGAGTGAAGGACATGATGCAAGATACCGTGCTGGACGCACATAGACATTTTAGGTCTAAATATAACTGCAGTATCACTGCCTGTGTAAAAATCCCCATGTATTTAGTTGAGGGATGGGACTTACTAGCTTGCGTGCAATGCCAAGAAAGTCAGAGTCAACCTGGTGCTGTGCTGAGAGAGATTTAGCAGCTTATGTCCTTACTAGTTCAGGCATCTCTGCAGTGGACTTGATTTCATCCTGGGGATGTGCTCAGCTGTGAAAGCAATGGAGGAATATATATCCTTTTTCCAGATCTGTCTTTGTCCTTCCTGGATAGGTAACACAAGCCTTTTAAGGTATGGGGGCTTTTGCAGCCTATGTTTTCATACATTATCTAGCTTTAGAGTCTCAGACCATATTTTAATAAAAGAAGGAATGTTTAAAACATTTAACCAAATAAGAAGGAACTATATGTATCACTTTCCTATTATTTTGTCATTATCTGTTAATAATGAAGTATCAAACTAATTAGGTATATCATAGTAGCAAGAAACTAGTCCGTGAGTGAACTATCAACATGCTCTGTGAAGGCTGAAGATACTTAATCCTTTGTGTGTGCCCAGAGTCTCTTAATACATGCCTTGTTCTATATCAGGAGCAAGCTGAATCTCCAAGATATGTGCTGCACCAATAGTCTGAGACCATGTCATGAACCTTATGGAGAATTTCCAGACATGCTGCTTCTTTTACAGAAGTCTTGATCAAATGCTGTGAAGCTGCTACTATCATAGTTCTCCCTGTTCCCTTCTATCCACAGTTCCTTCACACACACACACCCCAAAAAAAAAAAAAAAAATCAGCTTCCCACTTCCTCCTCCATGTATTTCCAAGTATATAGAAGGCATCACACAGAGAAGCAACCTTGTTTCTCAGATTTCCTTTCCAGGTATTGTTAGTGTGATGTTTTTGCTAGTACGGTCTTCTTGATCTATGCACTGTACAAGATCAGTGATTTCTAGATCTGCCGTTAATACCTGGGCATTTCTCTACTAGCCTACAGACTGTTCATCTCAAAACATTGCACTGAGAATGAAGATCCATGCATTTATTAGCCAAATCCTGACTTCCAGAAACAGTGAACCCCTTTCCCCACTTGTGAGATGTTTTCTTTCTTCTCCTCTGTGTAGTTCAGCACCTGAAGCAGTCCTCTGTAGAGAAGTGGGAAAACAGTGATTATGTTAGTGAAGATTGTACCGTTTAGGTACTTGTAAAATCTGGAGCATGTTATGGAAGCATTTTGTTATTAATATTATTTTTATTAACTATTATATCAGTTCATTATCTCCATCTTCACTAGAAAAGGACAATGACATTACCCAGAGACAGGCTTCTTAGATAAAGTCTGAAAATTACTCTATCATTAATATTGATATTGTGAAATTATTTCTGATGCCTTTGAAGAAGCCATGTCCAGATTTGCAGATAAAGAATATTAAAAGAACCTTAATCATGTTTGATTTGCAGTGTCAAACAATTCTCAGAATCAAATTGAGAGGGCTCATTATTTATCACATTTGCCAGTACCAGGTCCACTTTATGATGTGAACAGCCAACCTATGAAGTATATGAATGTGCTTATTTTCCTGAGCCTTCTTCAGAGCCAGGATTACATTAGCCAGTACTGAGGTGTTCGGAGAATCCAGCATCAAAACGCTCCATTTCAAATGGTGGTGTTCCCCAGATACAGCCAATTTGTTGCACAGTTGCAGACTGTTTCTGCAGTAAATCTGGAGTGAACACGTCTGGGCAGAATCTGAGAAATGTCAGAAAATAATGGAATTATTTAGGTTGGAGGGGATCTGAGGTCTTGTGGTTCAAGCCTCTTCTCCCTCCTTAAAGCAGGGCTATCTGGACATATGTCTATGTTTCTAGATGAACTTCCAAAGCTGTCCCAAGTCTATACAGCTGAAATCTGCAAGAGGAAAGATGCTGTGTCTAGGCAACTCAGATTTACAAAGTCATTACAAAAAAGAAGACGGCAGAAAATAACATTAGCAATCAACAACAAAGCTAATCATGCAGAAGTGGGTGCCTGAATTTAGCTAACGATTTTAGAGCAGTTTACAGCCTAATAAACTTCTATCACTCCACTGGGGATTTCCTCTGAAGAGCAGACTCAATCCTTCAATCAATCCATTAGTTAAGCTATCTTTGTTCTTCTGAAGAATGTTATTTACATTTCTATAGGCTTATTCAGTGGGAGAATAGGGGCTGTATGGAAATAGAAAGACTGCATGAAAGGAGGTAATGTAAATATTTGGAAGGTGACTATCCTCTTCCAGCAGTCTAAAGCACAGCCTGTAATTAATCTATAGTTACTTGAACAGGTAAATGTAACAAGTGCTTATATTAAGGCAGCAAAAAGTTTGCATTAAACTTTGCTGGATATACGGTTGTGAGAAATTCTGCTTTTATGCCTAACTGTTCCATATACGATCACTCTCCACAGTAATTTTTCATTTGAAGACAGAAGTGAAACTATTGTTCTTATGGAATATTATTTGTGGAGGAACTTTTCTCAGTGTAAAAATGGAAAAAAAATACTCTTTCATTCTATTTTTTTTACTTCAAAACTAGCTGAATTAGGAAAATTATATGTGAATATGTGAATATTTTTATCAAGAGACAAATATTAGTTAGATTGGACGATACAAGATGGAATGAGAATTTCTGTGACGATAATTTAGAAACTGCAAAGGCCGGGAGGGGGGCAGGGTGAGGAAGCCAAAACCACTCAACATGTTAGAGTGTGAGAGAGTTGAACAGAAAATGCAAAATATCTGCACATAGGATTTAGGAAGTATGTTCCTCCAAGGGCATTAGAAAAATACCGGTCAACGGTAGTTCAGGTCATCTGATGGAATGCTCTTCTATTGCTTCCTGCTGCCTACGCCATTGTCTGCTCAAAATTCTGGCACATATCGTCTTGGCTTTCCATTGCTGACATCACCCAATTGCACCATTCATTCAAGTGGGTCAAGCCTTGTAACTCCAAAATATGTAGCAGCAATCAAAAGAAATGGAACTCCAGCCTACACAGCAAGTTTCTGCTTGGTAGCCCCATACAGCTGGCTGTGCTCAGGGTAGGTCAGCATCCTAGCAGTAGAGCCAGACAGTATTGCTGTCATGCAAGGGAGGATGTGGCCCCTTAATTTTTTTCCCTGATGTCTGGGTTTTTCTCAAACCCTGTCCCCCACAACTTTGTAACATTATTCTTTCATGAATACATTATTTCCATCGAGTACTGGTAGTCGTGACATTGATAGGCAGTGAATCAATACTGTTGTGGAATCATGAAGCCAAACTAGTTCTGCAGATCCACAATGTGTGGTATGTGGTTTTTCATTCTGGATGTAATAACTGCAATTTGAAATACGCCCCCACAAGCATTGATTGCATGCTTTAAGAAATTCACAATGAAGAATTTCATTAAGAAAGCAGAAACTGCATCACTCCATTTTAAAAAGAAAAAATCACCTGAGATGTTTTTTTTTTTCATTTTCTGACTATAATAGCAATAACCATCTTTAGTTGAGAACATTTCCTGAGGCTTAATGGCCCATGGCTGTGCTTCTTCAGGTGATCATCATCTCCCAGCAGTCATTAATCCCCTACAAATGCCCTGTACCTCAGTCATTAAATGTGCTTAAACATGCTGCTTCTGAAAATGAAATACTTCTATATTTAATGCTTCTTCCAGGAATAGGAGTGATCTTTCTGAGGTGAGGAATGAAATTATTTTAGTAACGTGTCAGAAAAGTACTAATTATGACAAGTGGATGAGATCTGTCTCTGGAGATAGCACGACAAATATTTTTTTCTCCAGTGAGAGCGTGTTATATGGAAGTCATCATTTTATGCATGTCATGATTCACACACATCCCAATTATTGATAGCCAAATAAGAACCTCAGATAGAAGAAAAACAACTACAAATAACTATGTGAGGCATCTTACAAAATATGGAGAGTATGTGCCTGCAGCACTGCTTAAAAAAATCTTTCCATTCCACAGCTATAAAATAGACCTATGCAGTTTTACAAGGTGTTTGTGATAATGCAAGAGAAAATAGTTAAATCTTTCATACCTAAAGATCTGAAAATCTTACAAGTCTTTTGGCGTGAATTTTAAGAGTGTTTTCTTACAAATGGGACCACAAATACAGCACCAGCAGTGTCATCAGAAGTTTTAAACATGGTAGACAGCATACCCTTGCTCAAGTAGAATGAAAGCCTCCAATGAAAATCATTGAAGGGAATTTGTCTTGATAGGGTTGAATGAGGATTGGATTTTTTTTTTTTTTTTTTTTATCTGATGGGAATTCTACGCAGTGATTGATTGTATTATTTCCATCTCGTTCTACTAAGTATGTAATATATAGATGACACAAAGCCTCTGCCTGTCCCAAACAGGTTGTGAGAGGGATCAGACCTGATCCCATCATGTTCTCTTCAATGAGTGCAAAATGAGTATCTTTTAGGTTTTACGATCATTTACAATTTATGTTGAACATTCAGATCTCATGTACTTTGGTGAATGACTCTGTGGATGAGGACCGGAGGTAAATTTTTGAGCCATATATTGTTAAATGTTGAACGTTAAATGATGTTGATGTTAAAATTGGAGCTCTCCTAGTCAGTATCTTTTCACTGCAGATTAACCTAAAAAAAAAAAAAAGAAATATTATAACCTGACCCCAAAATTCTTTTTCTTTTCAATTTTCTCTGTCCCTTCAAACAAAAAAAAAAAATTACCTGAACAAGATATTTTTCAGTATAAATGGAATGTTTTGTTTAACTCACAGTAAAAAATTCACTTCAGTAACCCATAACAACTGCCTTAATTTTGCAATTTTGTAAGTTGGAGAAATTTTTCTATGTGAAAGTCAAAGATTTCTTTCAGAAAATTTAAAATACAAAATTTCACATAAACACATGTGCACACACTCTTTTCCCTGCTCTTTTTCTTGTTTTTTGGACAAAGCTATTACCTGAATTAGACTTTACCCTGCAAATATTCCTTCTCATCCCAAATCAGTTTTCAGCAAATTAATGGGGGGAAAAAAAAAAAAAAATTAGAGCTGTCATTAAAATTTGCTGACTGGAAAAAAAAAAAAAAAGAGAAAGAGCATAGAGCCAAGGACAAAATAAAGGGTATTACAGGTTGTTTCCAGTCTAGTTTATGTCTCATCATAAATAGCAGGTTGTGGAATAAGTCTTGTACTGATCTACTGTACTGTGACTAGAACACGTCTTTTGCCGTAGATTCTGTTTAAAGCTAGTTTGGATAGTTGTACCCTACCATGCAATTTACAATGTCAGCATTGCTGCAGACAATTTGCCAAAAAAACAGTTAACATTTTTTGCACCTACTTTTTGTCACAGCTGGTGTTATTGTTGTCCTGATTTATTATATATGACTCTAAGTACTCCAAATTCAAACTCAGTTACAAAGTAGGGAGGGTCATGCAGACTTTGCCAGTTTTGGTACCATTCAGAAAGAACAAATTCAGTCAGGAATGTACATAGTAAAGAGTAATAGAAAAAAGAAAGCATACATTCATAAAGTGAATTTATCAGTATGCCTAAAATTCTTGTATATTTTTTCTACTCTAGAGCTCTGTGTTTTCACTTATTCCTTATATTTACAGACAAGTATAATTTAAAAAAATCCTATCCAATATTTCTCATTTAAAATTCTCTCTTGTAGGTCTTATTTTCTCTCTGTGCTGCATTCTGGGTAATCCAACTTATGAAGCAAATCACTTCATCTGAAGATAAACATCACTGAAAGAGCAGATCTAACATCACTTTAATTATGGAAACAGCACTTTGGAATAACCTTCTAATTTCCTTGGAATTAGTCAACCATGAACCTTACTGAATCACAATCATTTCACTTACGATAGAATTGTATGAAGGTTTGAAAGATTCATTAGGGTGTGTATTCATTTTTATTTCATTTTTTTAAAGTATTTAATTTCCCTTAAATTTAAATAAAATGTTAGTTCATAACAAACTTTTCCATTCAATGGATTACGAAGTCTTCAAAATCATGTAAAACTAATCATATTTTGCAGTGGTTTTGTTAGTAACTCTGTGTGAAAAGTGGTTTTCACAATAGGAATAATTAATATCATATTTGTTGTAACCTGGTATAAAGTGACTGACTGAGTTCCTATTGATGCTAAACATAAACATATGTGAATGTCAGGTTTTCCGTAATGATTGAATTACACTAGAATCTCAATGTCATGCCCAATTCAAGGCATACATTCAGCTACATGAGTAGTCGAGGCAAGAAAATTATTAAAAACAGCATGATAAAATAACTTGAACTAGTATGAGTTGAAACATCTTCAACAAAATTGGCTGATATATGTGTTGTATAATGCAGGTTTGCAGTTTAGTTTGAATTATTTAAGGAGTACACCTGCAGCTGCCAACTTTAGATGCTGATCAAGCCAGCATTTACACATGGGTTTTCCACTGACTGTTATTCATGTGACAAAATATTTGCAAGGCTGGGTCCATAATTTCTGGTAATTTCTTGCCGGGGTGACCTCAGGGGAGATGCATGTCTTGTCTTTCAGGAGCTGTTGGAAAGATGTTTTGTATTAAGATAGGAAAATTAAATACAAACGGTAAAGGGAGTCTCCAAACAGCAGGACTGGCAAAAATACTGGAGCTAGGTTGTTTTTCTTTCCTCACACTCTTCCAACTTCTTATTTGGCTCCAAGATTTTTAGAAGTGCTTAAAGTCAAGTAGCTAAAAAATGTAGGCTGTCTTGCGTGCACCAAACTAGTAATAATAACTGGATTAAAAAATGGATTTAAGTTTGGGTTGCATTTTGTTCCCATTCCATTTTACTTTAGGATGTTGATGACATGCTAACAGACATCTCAGATTTAGACAGTGTACTTTTAATTAACCCATATTTTCAGTCTCTAGCTGTAACAGATACCACTGTCTACCTAATTGGATGTTTCCAATAAATTATCAGAAACACAGTAATGTTATATAAATAAAATTGATCCAATGTCTATTGATATTACCAGCTTAATTTTATATATTTTTTTTACTTTAAAACTCAAGTTTTAAGTTAGTCCATTTGTGTATCAAATGTCTTGTGCCTATCACTTTAGATTGTGCTCAAAGACCTTGAAATATTTGACTGAGAAAGCATGTGTTAGTTTGATTAGAGGTACTCATACCTGGAATACAAAGTAAGGATAATACTTTCCTAAACTGAATCTGTGTTTAAACAGAGGACTTGTGGATCTTCTTCACTTTACATAATGAGAAGATTAAAAAAAAACTGGCCTAAGAAAAACCTAAAAGAAATCAGTTTTTGAATTAAACTTCTCAACAAGTATTTTAACTTTTATTCATAACAAGGTAGGCTTCCAATGTCTTCTTAAGAAATGTATAAATACAATTATATACCTCTGAGTTCAAGAGCGGAAACATAATCTCTTGACTAACACACCAATGTGACAGCCAGAAGCTTTCTCTGGTACTATCAGTTCTGACCAAAACTTACCATGCCTTTGCCTGAATTTCTGCATCTGTGGAATGGGGGTGATGGCAATACTGATGATTTCCCTCACCATAATAAAAGGATTGCATTTGGGATCTTTTCCTCACAACACTATTGTGGGATATTTAAGAATATTTAAGAAAATTACAGAATCTGATTCCAGAAGAACAGCACAATCTACAAACTTCTTACGTGACCCATAGGTTGGGGTATGTATACTTTCAAACTTTGTAATAGTGACATCAACCTCAGAGGAATATTTTGAAGTCAGTTTAATGTAATGATGTAACATAATGAAGACTTTTATTGAAGGTCACTTTCCTTATCAAAATGAATCCTCCAAAGAGACAGGAATAGGATAAAGATTTAACATTTTCTGCATTTTAAAAACTGCAATCTTGGAAGGAGAATAATGAAGATCTGAATTAAATTAAATTAATTTGAAAGATATACTAATGAATGTCATTTATTTATATGAAGTAATGAAAGTAATGGGATTTCAAAGGTAAGTTTAGTTTAAGATGTAAATGTTCTACCTAAATCACCAGTTTCTCATTCTAGTAGTTTTCTACAAATAAATTTAAAAATACAGATAAACTAGTGACAGATATAAAAGTCACAGTAGTTTAACTAATATTTTGTCTGAAAGAAAATAGTTATATGAAGTTAATTCTGATAAATTAAATATGCAAAAATCAGGCACAAGTAAGCAAATGTACTCCTGCTACAGCCTAATCTCTCAGAGATCCTTAACTCTACAGAAACCATACTTTCCTACCTTGAAAATGTCTCATTTCTCAGTTTGATGGGAATCTGGAAATGAAACATTCCTCAGTTTCAGTTTGTCAGTCCCAGTTTGGCCAAATGAAGGAAGGATTCTACTCATTGGGAGCATCGAATGTCTAACAGAACTGCATCCTTTATAAAGAGTGCCTGATGAAGGCAACCTAGTCATTGACGTAGAAGCCAAATAAATGTCCTTTTTTCCCAAGGGTTTTTAAATCCTGGTTTCCTACTTCCAAGGACTTGCCATTGTGTATAGGTTCTTTGAAAGTAAGGTGCAGGAGAGGAACAACGTTCTTCCTATTGCATACTGAGCAACATAGAGTGTGAGAGCAAATCCTCTGGCTGAAAGCCATGGGTGTCCAATACTGTTACAACCCTACAATAACGTCCACTGGGTAAGTGTAAGCAAACCGTTGGATACAGACTAGAAGCTAGGGTTTGCGTTTCCCAGGGAAGAGTGAGTTTCAAGGAGAAGCTCTTGGAAACACTCTTCACTGCATCATTCTCCCATTAGCTATGTGATAGATAGCTGTATCCCTGGCAACTGCCTTGTCATGACTTTTTTCAAATATGAACTATTTTGGTATTTCAGGAAGCTAACACCAGTAATGGATCTAGTTCCTACTGCCTTTATAGCCACTGCGTAGAGTGCAATAGTCATCCCCAAGATCTCTGGTTTTGAGTAATCATTACTAGATGGCAAATGAATTGAATTATGTGTAGTTAATGTATTACATACAGTTAATCGAATGATTTGAATGCTAAGTGTGAACATTGCTTATTGCTAGGATGTATTAGTGATATTTTGCTAAGCCACCCTTCTCCCCTCAGCTTTTTAATAAGCCATTGTTTATGTCCTTAGAGTTTAACCATGTTGTGTGGTTTGAACAAATGTATGGGATCAAGTGAAATCAGGTAAATTATGGGAGGAAGTTGTTGAAGAAAATATTGATGCAGACCTAATAGATTTTGTGCAAATAATTGTTTTTCTTTTAGAGAAAGAAACTACACTGTTTCATGTCTCTGCAAACAAATGCATTCTGCAAGCTAAAACCCTAGCTTCACATGTCCAAGTCAGAAACTTAATAAATAACATTTGTAATATTTGCAGTATTGCTTAAGACTTCCTTTTGGTTTGTTTGTCATTAAGCTCCCCCGTGGCACACCTTGGAGGAAAAATGTAGATAAATAAAACATTTTTCAGTAAGAGTGTTAGAAAAGTGACTTCTCCTGCTCTTTCCAGCTGTTTGTAATGTCACATCCCCACACGTGGCCTTTCCCAGACTGCCCACACCAATATCAAGTTACTGAAAACCCAGAAGTAAGCACGTGAATCCTGCATTCACTTGAGACCTGACACTGCACCATTCAAGTCACCGAAAAACTTGCTGCTGACCTGTGGATCAGGGCAGAGCATTCCCTGTATGGAAAAAAGAATGATGCAATATTTACTTCAACTCAACCTTTGGTACAATGTATCAATTGAAAATAACACAGTTGCACAGTTACTTGTTCCTGTGAGTGATTAACATGGTGTTCTTTGTGATATATTAAAATCCGAGCCCTTTGATGGATAAATGATGACAGTTAAGTTACGCATTACAAAGGACTCAGGGCCTTTTCTCTTGTCTTTCTTGTCTCCAGTTTTCTCTCAAGTCTGTAGGATTAGGGACATCATTAAGAAAACCATGATATAAAAGGAGGTAGTTGATCAGATACTGTAAAGCTTCCTTTTTACAGAAAAATTTCTGTGAGCTTTCAGGATTTTATGAGATTAGACACTACGGAACTGAATGGCACCAAAGGTAAGTGTCGTTCAGACTTCTTTGTTCTTTAACTTGTGTTAGAAAGAGCTATTGTTCAGTGATGGAGTTCATCAAGAAAAGCAATAACTCTCAGAGGATGCCAACAGCATTGCCACATCTTGCAATAGTATGCAAGCTGTGTTGCCCATAGTTGAAGTTTGTATTAAAAATCTGGCTCCTGGAATCCTGTGACTACTCTTTTGGTTTTTGTTGTTTTTTTTTTTACTTTTTCTTATTTGCTTTCTTTAACAAATGTTTCTAGCTGCTGAAAACAAGAGCTCTAGAAGGTTCAAAATCTAAGAGGCAAACAAGAAGATCGTAATAGGTAATACTTTAAAATATTTTCCTTTTTCAAACCACCCTAGTGATTACATGAGGCTTGGCTCATGGTGCTTAAACTCTAGGGATTGCTAATGCTGAATGGGAAAAAACTATCCTTGGTCTACCCCTTTTTCCATAAAACCTCTGGTTCCAGCATGGGCAAATACAATGGCCATGAGGCAGAGTTTTGCTGGGTTTCCTGGTTCCCTGCTGGTGTTTGACCAGTTCAGTTTGGAATTAAAACAAAGTGGTCTACCGAGCCGCCTCTCTGAGGAACCCCCCACCCTCGGTAATTCTCAGCATTCACAGACCTCAGCCACAGTGTGTCGTGTTACCCGGCCCTCCCAGCAGTTCTGCTCAAAGCAAACAAGAGAAGTACTGTGGACTTCTCTTTCTACAGAGGAAACAAATGTGAAAATACTGAGTTTGAAACTCAGATACAAACCACAAGGTAAAACAAAAATAAGATATCTCACATCCTGGAGAAGCACTTCCATATTAATACCGGGGCCAATGGAAAACTTGGCTAGGTCCTTTGTCATTTTTGCCCCACCTATGGAAAACAGCAGAAAAATGTGGAAACATTGAGTAAGTATGAGCTGCTGAGTGTCCTTGTGTTTATGGTTTGGCAAAGAAAAGTGATACAAAATGAACCCTCTCCCCACCGCCCCTTGCTATATTTTTAATGCTTCCTCCTTTATTTTTTTTCCCATTTTTCTCTCTGTCTCTGTCGTGTGTTTATTTATCTCTGCAAAATATCCTCTCCTGTCTTGCTTTAGGTTTGTTATGTGGAGGCACATAATGGCATATTTCATATCCACAAATATTTTATTTTGATAGATGAGAGCCAAACATGCTTACGTAAAGGTGACTACTTTCTTTACTGTCTCTATCAGTCAACAGGCTCTTCTAGTATTCAAAACACACAATGCACTGCTCATATATTGCTAATGTTATATTTATTTATTTCATATGTGTCTGCCTGGTGTCCTCTAATGATTCATTTTCTATTTCCATTCCAGTATCATAGCACTGTCCTTTTCCCAGTTTCTACTCCCTCTCTTGTTTCTTTGCTGTTAATTCCTTCTAGTTACTTCTCCCTTCAGTGCTGTGCTTTAGCTGTCACTGCCTGTCTCTGCCTCTGGATGTCCTACTACAGTTTTTACACACTATTTTCTAACCTGCTGATTTTAGCATCACAGAGGCAGGCAACCCAGTAGTAATAATGTTTGATTAAAAAGAGATTAAAAGAATAAAGAAAATCATGGAACATTTTAAACACTGTGCAATTTGCAATGTTTCTGCTACTTAACATTTTTCCACAGACCTTGAATGTATTTATCAGCACGTAAATTACAATTGTAGAAATGTTTGCCAGGAAAGAAAAATACTATAAGACAATTGAACTGCAATTTTTAGTTCAGAGAATAGTCTGTTAACTTAGAGTGTGATCATGTCTCTTGCTGTTGTCTGTCTGCATTGAGGTCATGAGCCTGTTATTTGAAGATAATGGCATTACTCCTTTGCACAGCATTTGTGATTTCAGTTCTAACAGACCTTTACCTTCTCTCCCCTCATGACTCATGGCTGACTCATTACCTTTAATCATTCTGAAGCACAGATTTTATTTTTGCTCATCTTTTAATCACAGTGCAAGAAAAAAAAAAAAGGCTTTGAGGGAGGGCAAGGTGTTATACACTGCAGCAGTGTAGGTATGTACCAACTTGCTTATTTTTGGAAAACCTCAAGTATTCACAGTTTCCCTTCCATCACCACAAACTGGATTTCACAGTGTTGTCTAACAGAGGAAAGCCTGATGATCTGGGATCAGTGGGAGAAATGAAAGGGATGTTTCTGAGATTTTGACAGCAAAGTGTGCTGTTGAAGGTCGTATCACCTTTGGTTTTATTTTATATGACTTATTTTCCCTGAAATACATAAGAGAGAAGTAATGTATTCATTCCTTCATGGCCCAAAATAAGATATATACCTGAATAATTTTTTTCTTTGCCAGCAATATTCCTATTATTCATGGGAAAATCTAAGAGTGCCTCATGCCTATGGCTAATTATGCTTGGTAATTGGACTGTATTATGTGTGTAAATTGACTTATTAATGAAGAATAGTGAAAAATGATTTGTGCTACGGAAGCAGAATTATTGTTCAGAATTTTTTTCCCTGGGACTTCTCCTTGCAAGAAAACCCTGTGGTAGTGTTGGAATTTAGTTAGCATAGTCCTAGGTGTTACAGGACCATGAAAACTTGCTGTACACCACTAATGGCTTCCTCTTCACGCCTCTTTATGGAAGCCTGTAATATTTTCCCTGAGGAATCAGCAAGCTCTTAAGATGTGTCATGAAAACTATCTAATCTCTGAGTGTGGCTGAGACATCTGAGCACTGGAAGAGGTGGGAATGGTACCATATCAAGCAACCTAAGCAGGATAAGATGATCAGTCTCCTTTCCCCAGCATTTCCAGGTTGGGAAGCAGAGGTGGTCTTCCGTAGCAAGAGCTGTAGAGTGAGCACAGTTTGCAGAAGACCCCATTGGGGCAGGAGGAGGGATGCCCTGGTGGGAGGTTGGCACAGAAGTGAATAGCACAAAATCCCTCTAATTCAAAACAGATAAGACAGTTCATGAACAGCGCCTGTGGCCTTATTTGGCGGGTGGTGGTGGTAGTTGCTATTCTTTCTTTGGTTTTCTCCTGTCAAGGAACTTCTGCATCACACTACGCCTTGGGCAAGTGCAAAGCACATGGGTCTTCTAATACATAGCAGGGATTTTTCTACCAATACTTTAATCAAAAAGATGAAATGATATGCTGGTGGGTTTGAGTATTTGACATGTATTCACAATATGTGTTTTATTGTCCTGTCAGATTCTATTGTGCTTAAAGCAAGATGATAAAAATAGGCAAGATATAGCTCTGGCCATTGAAGCTGGTATAAATATGTCCACTAAAGTACATAGTTCAGTACATTTACTTCTGTAATTCTCTTATTTAGTGAGATGGGTATACAGGAATGTATACAATGCTTATGGATCACCAGCAGAAACCACTTCTGGCTAGTAAATGCAGAGGTACAGCATTTTAAAAAAAAGTATTTCTTTTGACTTTTCTGAATGAACAAAGGTTCAAATAATATTTCTTCTAGATAGCATTTCACAAACAACATAGTTGTAGGCAATGTAATGCAGAGTAGCAGCTATGAAGTTACATTTTATCAGTATATTAAAAAATTATCGGAGGTGTGTTCTTGTCAGATTTCAGTGGGAAATCGAAGTAATGACCAATATTACTGTTGAAAAGAGTTAGAAAATATTGGTCCCTGTGTTATTAATATTAGTAAAAGGAACTCAGGATTTCAAGTTCAGTTGCACAGTTTGAGCTCAGTCAAATTTGCCAAAAATGTGCACTGGGATGTTTTTGTTTTTTCTGGAAGATTTTCTGGAACTTATGGAAAATGTAGTTATATAGTCTAAATATATTCTGTGGAAAATACTCGACTCTAAGGCCCATTTTCCTGTTAAGGAAGAACTCGGAGCAACAGAGTTAATAGTCCCCAAGTCCTCAAGCATGTCTGGTTAGATGATATGCGTTTGTTTTCTTAGATGTGGAGATTTCTGTCTGAATTCTCACAGAATAGGACATGTAGATATACTTTTGTGTTTTTCAGAAGGTATGGTCATATCTCTCAGCCACTGTCTAGTATTTCTGGGTAACTGAATTTACAATCTCTCTGTTTATACTGACTACACATGCAGCGGACGCTAAGGTTTAAAAGGTGCAAAATAGTAACGCTACATGGCTTTGTACTTGCGTTTGGTTCCTCTGTGGAATAATGTCTGATTAGGGAGAAGTGAGCTAAAATATATAGAGAAATATATTTTTCTTTCATGCTTTCTGCGTCTTGTTTGCTTGTCTGGAGAAATTGCATTAATTTTTTCACTATGCATTTGGCAGTTCTACCAACCTTTTTGTTTTCAGCTTTTCATAGTTACGGTTATTGCTTACTTCACGTGTTATTTTCTTTATCCCTATAGCAAATATGGAATTATAGGCTAGATAAAATCCTGTATTCTAGGTGTTTGAGAAAATCTGATTAATACAATCCCATTAATGACTTCACCGTGCTGTGGCAATTGCTTTTGGAGGCCACTGATTTTGAATTCTTCTCACAGTATTCTTTGAAGGTCTTACTGCCTTTCTTACATCTTCTACAGGGAAACTACACAAATGGGGAGAGCAAGCTGGGCTGAGGACCCTGGCTTCAGCTCCTGTGTATCGTAGCATTATCTCCTGTGTATGTATTACCCATGCAAGGTTATTTTAAGTCAAGAAGAGTGATGCTGTGTGGTTTCAATCTGTTTTCAGGGCGCCCAGTTTACAAAATCTCTGGATATGGCCACCCAAGTAAACTGCTTAGACACCGTGTATGAGGACCTGGGGTCTACTTTTCTCTCATGAGCTGATTCCAAGATGGAGAGAGTCTGGCAGATAAGGTTCCTGCTGTCAGTAGCACATCAGGGAAGATTGGTGAGAAATAAAAGAGAAAGCCCTCCTTTAACACGAAACAGCAGGTAAAAGGCAAACAAAAAAAACCCCTTCACTAAGAGCTAATTCTAGATTATACGTGCTCAGGTGCTGCATTTCTCATGGAAAGAAACAGTGACCGGTAGTATGTGCTCATACTTAGTGCTCTACAACATGCACTGATGCTTTTACCTTTGGGAGGTTCCCATCATCCCAAAGCAAAGCTGGTCTTGAAAAAATTATTTTTAGGCAGATGAGAAAGAAGCAGGAGCTCAGTTCTATTCCTACAATGTTTTGTTAAGAAGAGCCTGATCCTTGACTAACATAAACTGGGTAGCTGTGCTGACCTTTGTGTTTGGTTGTTTGTTCTTTTTGGCTTATCAAATTGCCTCACATCCTAAGCTCATTAAACTGTGGCTCAGCCAAATTCCCTTTAAGAAACGGTTTAAAAGGTAACTGCAGTAGCATATTGTAAATTCTGTAGCTTAGAGCAGAATCTTTTTAGAAAAATATTTGCAATAAAACACAAAGGTTCTCTAGAGTGGGAGCCACAGACTTGTCACTGGCAGAACTATCCAAGTGTCTGGGTCTTTGAATTCATGCACAGGTCCAGGATCCTAGAGAGAGTGAGAAGTCTTCCTACATGAACAATCAGGGTCCAGGCTGGCCAGGTCGTTTGCAACAAACTGTTCAACTAACTACTCTTGTCTGGTCTTTTAGCTAGTTGCTTGTAAATAGACTAGCAACTTTTTGGACGTATTTGTTACTCAGAATAACTCCAAACTGGAACAAGGTTCACAAGCAGATCACAGGAAGCTATGAACATGGGAACTGTTTGCATTGGATACTGACATCTTGTGGCACGATTTAGTTTGGGGATGGATCCTGATGTAGGTTTTGCAAAACTTGCACCAGTGCAAATGCTCTGCTATAATATTGGCATTCCCCTTATGGGCTCACAGAGATTTGTAGAAAAAGTCACTAGGTTTCTAAAAGTAGAAGGCCTCCCATTCCCAGGTGTGTTTCCAAGAATTAGGGGGTACAAACTTTTTTAATTATTATTTTTTAAAGTAACTTTTTTCCAAGGCAGTAGAGCTGGTACAGTCATCTCAACATCATGTAGTAGAGCTGACACATCAGCTACAGAGGGTTTTGCTACTCCATTCCAAGCACTATAAAAAAGAGATTCAGAACAATGAATGATTTCACTATTCATGCATAAAATATACTTTTTTCCAGAGATCTAGGGGTTAGACAAAAAGAACAAAGTATCTGCTTGGTAAGTACAAAAGCTGAAAGCTTTCCATAATATGGGCAAATAGCTCTGAAATCATTTTACTCATAAGCTTCACTTATCCATTTCAAGCTATACTGTCATGTTTTGACAGGTCATTCCAAAAGCAGTAGTAAAGCTTCATAGCAGACTTACTCCTGACATGATCCAAAACAACAGGAAAAATGAACATTTCCAAAACACGGCACAGTAATGTGCAAAGATGGCTAAAGAAAAGATAGGCCGTTTTTTGTAGTTGAATCAGAAAAGAGCAAAAGGCTGACAGGAAAGTACTGATTAATCCATATACTCAGTAGGTTCAGTCTTACTTTCATATTCAGTGAAACTATTAGATATTTTTGATCTAATAGTAAGGGCTTAAAGAATGAAAATATGTGCATGGTTTGGCTGGCAGCTGCTCACTTCAATGTCTAGTTTAATGAATTATGCTGTCATGCTGGGATTAGCAGCAGTCCAGTGAGTAAGGCTTCCCTGCTGCCTGTCTCTTTGACTACATTACACAATGAGCTCTCTTTTATATTTTGATAGTGACATCTATTGGAGCTTTGAAGAATAATCTTTTGAAAAAAAATCCAAATGTATATTAGTAAAAGAAAAATATTTGACAAAGTTTCAGTTAAAACAAAACCAGATACATACCTGTAATGAAAACATAAATAAGAATGAAAATACCAATGTGAAAAAAAAAAAAAAGAAAAATAAAAAAGTGGGAAGAGTTCAAATCATATTCAAGAAAAACTTGTGCCTTTCTCTCTTTTGATGATGAGTGATCTTAGAAGCTTACCCAGATGTCTGAAGTTTGTTTAGAAGAAACTTATCATCCAAAGCTGCAACCTCAAGGTGAAACAAATACAGAATTTGATTGAATCTTCTGTAGATACATGCACGACTGACAAGTATTGACAAGATCAAGTCTAACAGAGTGGGTACAGTAGCAGTTAGCCAGTCAGCAAAGGCTTGACGAGCCTTCCTCATAAGCAAGTAAGTGTATGTGTCAAAGGCACAGAACCATCCAGATTATTTAGAGTGAAATCAGGTCTGGCTTTTCTAAGCAACTCATGTTCACACATCCAGATTGTATTGTGAATATGGCTTGTGCCTGTTTAGACCTTATGGCAAGGGTTCTAGACTTGTCCATAGATGTAAGACTGACACATAATGAATAAGTGTTGTCAACGGATTTACTTGACAATAAATTAGCCAATGTACTCGTATTTTTCTAAATGTGCGTGTACTATGAGAACACTTTGGCATCCAGGCCCTGGTGTCAGCAGTAGGCAGTACTGAGTAATTCTACCTCACAAAATCTCCAGGAGAAATTAAAAGGTTCAAAATGTTCAAGAAGAATTTGCTGTGTCAAGCACAGTCCCCAGGACAGCCCACTTTCCTTCTGTTTCTCATTCTCCTGAGGACTCTCAGAGTCCCTTTACACACACCAGGAAAACAGGCCTTATTTTCCTGAACCCGTGTCTCTCCATAACATCTGGCTCATGATGTTGAGAAGATCCTAATTTGTGTTTATTTTCTAGAGGTTGTGACTTTGAGGTTTTTTTCCTGGCTCCTTCTTTTCTACAGGGATAAGACAAAGAATTCCCCAATATTTCAAAAGATGAAAGAAGCAGGAGAATTCTATGTTGCCGCGGACTATAGATGTTGGTAAGGTCTTGTTTTGGGTCTCGTTTTGGTTTGGTTTTGTTTGTTTGGGATTTTGTGTTCGTTTGATGTTTTTTATATCTTTGATTTTAGTTACTTCTGATTTTTAAAGGAAATTTATTTTCTCAACCAACTACAGGTTTTAATTATGTTACCTTTCATTACATTTTACTTCCACAAATCCTAATACCTGGATTTGCTTTTATTGTTCTGGTGTATCTTCACGAGTAGCAACACGGCTTATACCCTATTGACTCCATTATGATAATAAAACCAAAACTCAGTAAGCGAACTAGTCAGGCAGGGATCATTCTATGACATGAAGAGGTGAAGGATGATCTTACAATAGGAAACATAATTGACCGAAACAATTTGAGTGCAAAAGTACTTCATAAAGCCTCAAATACCTTGAATATTTTCTGAACTGTATGTTTTGCAAATCTCTATGCATAAACCCCTTCATTTTTGGCACACAATTGTTGATAGTGTCTTCAGTTATTGTTCTCATATAAAGAATGTATCAATTTCTCCTGCTGCTAGGTGAGAAATGTTCAATTTTTACAGCCAGCATTATGCTCTTCATTCTTATTCAACATTTAGAGAGCCTGAGGGAGAAATAAAATGTTAATGATGTCATAAAACACTTTTTATCATGAAAATATATCCAAATTCATATCACCCTGCATTTATTTAATATGAATTCTATCATATTATATAGTGCTTTAAGAGTGTCTGTAAAACGATAAAATAGGAAGGATTCAAGAGTTTAGTCAGTGTATTGTGACTTTTCTGTGCCATTATTGCTACATAAGCATAATTCTGTTTTGGTACTGTATCCATTTGGCTTGTATAAGCAGTTTCAGTGACATCAGTTCAAGAAGGCAAACACTGTAGAGTCTCTTTTCTCTATCTAACTGTGCTTTCTAGATCACTGATTGCTCAAATGGATATGAGAGAATACTGGAAGCAGCAAATGAAAGTTCTTCATCTAGGCTTGAAGACAGATACTATGGAAGAGATTTCTTTAACTGAAATGACTAAAAGACTCTAAAATCTGTGCTGGATACCTAGCGAATAAAATCACTAGAAACAGAGAGTCATGACATTGCAAAGGCCTTTATTATAAGTGTGGTATGGCCAGAAACTTCTAATATGCCTGACCATCCTCGAGCAGCCCTGAAAAGATTTTTAGGCCTCTCTGTACTTCTACCATGCAATTGGATGCATTAAGTTCAGAAAAGCTGCAGCCCATATTTGCACAATGCTGTCCTAATAAGCTTCTTGGAACATTGTGTCCTGAGAGCACAGGGCAGAGATATCCTGCCTGAGCCTGTCCTGTCATATTAAAATCCACTTTCACCTCAGCTGTGACAGACCACAGCTCTGTGCAGAGCCACCTGGATGCCTGCTACATCACTTTCCCCAGTATTTGGACTGCGCGGATAGCATGATGGTTCAGGCACATCACCAGCTCCACGCTTATGCAAGGTAGCAGAAAGGCACTGCATTGAAGTAACGCTCCCTCCCAATGACGCCTAAACAGATCATACAACCAGAGCTGCAAAGATGAATTATTTGTGGACTGCAGGAAGAACGTAAATATGTAGGAAAAGCTCTAAGCCTAACTAGATGAATAATCCTGTTAAAAATATACCAGGAATAAATTGTAAAGGAATGGAAAAAAAATACCTCATCAGCAAAGAAAACTTTATCTAGTAAGGATCAACTGAGAGTTGCAAAACATTAAGCCCAGAAGTTGTAAAAGGAATGTAAAAGTATGTCTACAAATCCAAATGAATGCTTTGTTTCAGTTTCAAATTAGGAGGAAGATGTATAACATGAAAGCAAAACAAGGATGGTTCATGAGTTTGACTATATGAAAAAGGAAATAGCTACTGGAAACAAAACTAAGCTGAATGAGTTCAATTTTGGACAACCATTATTCGTTGTTCCAAAATAATGGAGTAAGGATGCTTTCATTACTGGAGAACAACAAATGCTACACTTCTGTTACACAAAAGGATAAAAAGTATTGAAGTAATTTGGTGCTCATTAGTCTGAACTCAATAGAATTCAAAAGTGTTTAAACAATAAAAGAAAAATTTAAGATGTGCAGGTAAATAGGAAACAGAATTAAATGAATCATGGGTTAACCAAAGTGATGTCATGCCAGACTAAATTACTGCCATTTCTATATGGGGTAACTCATTTTTTAGAAAAGTATAATAGGTTATCCGTCAGTCCTTTAACAAATAATTTTATAAGATGCAACATAGGAAATTACTAGCAAAGCTAAGAGAGATTTTGATAAATGCAGGAATTATAAGGTATGCAAGGAAACAGACAAAATAGATGACTAAATACACTGGGTCTTTTCAGCCTCAAGAAAAGCCTGCTGAAAGGGAATATGATTGTGGTCCATAGAATCACAAATAGAAAGAGCATAAGTAGGGGATGATTATTAACTTTCTTTAACACTGGAAAACCTAGGTAACATCAAATAAAGTTATAGGCTGCTAGGTTTAAAAGAAAATGGAGCAGTATTTCACCTGCCACATAATTAAGCTGTGAAGATTAGTGTTATAAAATGTAAATATAAAAATCGTTTGTGGAGTTCAAAAATACTTAGATGGATTTATGAAATAAAATAGAGCTATCATGGGCTATTTGTCACAAAAATCATATACCTTCCCTAAGCATCTAGGTAGAAGGGAAATTTTGGTCTCACACTGTTCACCTAATTTTTCTTAGGAGGAGCTGATAAAGAAAACCTTAGGAATGAATACTAGAACTGTTTAAGACTCAGTCTTGGGGATAACATTATTTAACTTTTCTCTAGTTACCTCAGCACAGAACATTTGAGTGCAGAAATGAAAATTAGCTGATAAAGCTGAAAAACATCAGGACAGACAGATCTGGATATAATAAAATCTTAAGGAATAGAATAAAAGAAATTTAATGAACTTTAATAATATGAACTGCAGTGTCGTTCACTGAAGGGATAATGACAAAAACCTGCTGTTAACTCAAACCACAATTGAACAGGAGTAATTGAGAAGGAAGAACTGGGTTTGAGGGGGTCTCCAAAGGGCTGTGATTGAAAAAAGAGGTCAGTAAGAAATTCCTTATAAGGATAGAAAAGCCCTAATGCTAACTTTACAAGATGCTGATGAGATCCTGTCCATAGTAGCATAATATTAGATAGAGTCCTGGTCACCTACATGCAGAAGGCAGCAATGAGGCTATTTAGAGACTGCAAAAGGACTAATCTATTGAAGAAATAAAACAAAAACCAAGAGACAGTATACTTTTCCCAGGCGGTCTGTCGATTGCATGGTAGCTGGAATTAACAGGGAATTCCTCTTGTTCAGATTGAGAAGACAACAAATGCTGCTTTGAGGTCAATGTCTGCAGCACAGGGTTGGAAGAAGAGTGGAAACCTTTGTCATGTGCCAGCAGGTAGTCAGAAGACACGGGGACGCACGCCAGAACCTGGGAGAATGAAAAGGCAGTTTGCATATAACATTTAAGTCATCTGGAAATAAACATCATATATCAGGAGTTGGTAAACTAATTGGCAAAGAAGGCTTAAAATGCAACTGATAATGTAATCGTCAATAAATTTAGAACAAAAATTTGAAAGTAGATGTTTTGGAATTGCTTGCTCATATGACTGACTTCCTGTAGTATCAGAGTTCCTTGCCTTTCCTGTCCTAAGCAGGGTAACGTACCTTTTTACAATAAAATGCGAGAGAAAGAAATGAAAGGTGTGCTTCATGTCTTACCATCTCTTGAAAACAGAAATGCGGAAGTATTCAACTGAGCAAAAACTCACTCAGACTGGGTGTCATTAAGTGCAGAATCCCATACTGGAAGCAAACCAAACTGACAGTGGTGAACTTTTTTTTAGTCTAGTTGTGGTTGTGGGTGGCTGGGTGGGGGGACCACTAGTGGAGACACTAAAGCTAAAAGTAGTGGGAAATTCAGATTTCAGATTTTGAGTTTCTTCCAACTTCTGTAGTAGTTGCTGTTAAGAAGTAACCATTTACCTACATTTATTAATGTATCTGAGGAATTACACAGATTTACAAAGGAAATAGTATTGCTAAATTAGACTAGTGTTGTTGCTTGTGTATATCAATATACAAGCTTAAAAGTTGGTATTTAATAGCAAATGTGATCAAGCTACAGTCTTTTGCAGATGTAATTGTTTACAGCAACGAGATACTACTGAAGGATAATACACTCGTATTTAGTGAGTGCAAGTGATTCTGTCATTCTGACACCTAGCATGCTTTTCATTCACAACGAGTTTATTCTCTAGCAAGCTTGTATTTAAATGAGGCTTTATCTTGACTGCTCAGAATTAGTAATATTGTAACAGATTCTATTCAACTTACATCACAGACTGTGGGCTTTATTTGTGTGGTGTAATGCTTACAGATACAGTACACTTTATATATATCCTCTGACTTGATTGATTTAGATACACTTGCTGTAATACATTCTCTTTACAAACACATCAAACTGTGTTTTCTAAACTGAAATCAGAGGACTTGCTTACCAGTATGAATCACTGTCTTTCTTAATTTTTTTTCTGCAGTATAAGCTGGGGGTTTTCTGGGAATCTTAAAGAATACTTCATTACATCCTGTAACTGTTCTATTTTTTGCTTAAATATTGTAAGATAACATTGTTTATAAACATCAGAGTTCTTGTCATTTGCTTAAGAAAGACACTAACAAAACTGTTTAACTAAAGAAGGAATATACATTTATTTTAAGTCCTATTAAATGAGGTAAAGCTTTGCTAGGGATTTTCTTTCCCTCCTCTCTATTTATATTTCTCCAAGATGTATGGGTCCTTTGCAATTTGTTCACTATTTCATGCTGTTGTCACTGCATTTCATTTTATTTACTACTTTGATCTCCTTCAAGATGTTGCTTGATGCTGCGTTAATCCATTGGCTTATTGCTATTACAGTATTTCACAGCTCTCCTTTGTTGCTAAGCTCCTAGATAAATGAATCATATGACCTTGGCAGTTTCTGTCTGTTCACACTGCTGCTGTTTTTCCTTGAAAATTTGTTCTTTGAATTGTAACAAACAGTAGGTCTAGCTAAGGCTCTACAGCTGGACACTTGTAGTTAATTGGTTAATCAGCTAGGTGAAGGAATTTGGCTAAGACAAGAACATCTGGGGAACACGGTCCCATCAATGTAAATGGTTGCATTGGTTCAAGGGTGAATTTTGAGAGATTTCTTTTCAGTCTTCCTCAGACTTTCACTGTTACAATGAAAAGAGGCATTCTGCTCTGGAGGTAGGTGTTGTGCTATTACGGTAGTATTAATAGAGAACAAATTTGGCTTTTGTAGTCTTTTTGCTATATAAGCATAATTATTTTGGTGTCTCTAATGGGGTTTTGGGGTTGGCTTCTTTTTGGTGAACGAGAACTAAGGACCTCTCCCTTTAGCTTGTTTGTAGATTTGTTTTGTTATCAATTTTGTTGTTGTTTAATTTTTTTCCCCTTCTTCTCTGCATTTTACTGGCTTTATCAATGCTTTATTCTCAGACCTTTTTTTCTTATGCAACCTTAGGAGAGGGTTGGTGGCCTGCTTCTAGAGGTTGGATTTTTTGTTTGCTTACTCGAGTGTTTTCTCCTCCTCTTAGAAGTGAGAATTTAATTTTGTTGAGGATTGTTTGGTTGGTAAGACAACATTGGTCTTTTCATACCTGAGGACTTATGTTCTTAAAAATTATCTGTGTAATTTTGAAGTAGCCTCTAATCAGACATAAATTTGTAGAGAAGAAAATAGTAGAAAGTCACAGATGATGGTGGCCAGTGTTCCTTCTTCTGAATTAATGACTGACTGGTCCAGAGGGCTGTAGTTCTCTTTTCTGGAGTGTGCTGGCACACACCTTGTTTTGCTGTGTTAAATGATACTGTGTTATTTTGTCTGTACTAATCTGTTATTTCTTTAGGACAGGGACCATGTCTTTTTACTATCATTTAAAACTATTAATGTGAATGGCAATGCAAGTAAAATTTGTAGCTTTGTCTTTGCATATTAATTAACTTATTTTAATTTAGGTTGTAAGTGTCTCAGTATGTGTCCTGGGCATTATTTTTACTGAAGTGTGTCACTTTTCATTATGTTAAATGAATACTCATTTAATTTCCTATCTCACCTCTGAGTCCATTTTGTTAATGTCAGGATTATTCTTACATCCCTCTGAGTCTTAAATACTCCCCTTATTTTAGTATCATCTGCAAATTTAATGATCTGACTTATTACAGCTTTATCTAGACCATTGAATAAAATATGAAAATCTGCTGGTGTTAATCTATAGCCCTGTGGGACTTCACTTCTCAGAGACTGCCCTTCTGTTTTCCCTCCATCCCCCTGTTTTTCTGGGTACGGATTGGTACCTTGGTACTGCTGATCCCTGAAGGCAAGTAACTGCATCAGATCTGGAGTCAATTGAAGTTATTACAATTTTACAGGAAAAGCAGGTGCCCCAAAAAGCTCAAACTAAAGGTCAAGGATGGGAAAGAGTCAGCTTTTGGGATACTGGCCTTCAGGTATGAGTGCTGGGTCACAAGTGTTTACTATTGGAGAAATGTTTAGAGCCCATTTTTAATATTTAGCCCATCCACAACAAAGGTTTCTCGATGATAACAATGATCCATCATTTTGAACTTCCTCTGAACCTTTTTAAAAACCCAGCTATGTCAAGTCTCTTGGTTTATCTAGGCTAACAACATTTTTCGTGTTTTAAAAGTAACCAGATTTCTTTAACATGATTTATTCTTTCCATATCCACAATGACTCATAATGATTAAATTGTGCTTATATCCTTTAAAGTTATCTATAAATGTAACATCTCTTTTTAAAGATCAGACTGAGGCATAAAACTTCCTTGATTTGTCCCTACAGATAGAAAAATGCTGAAGATGTTCATTTCAGGATTAGGCAAGAGACTGACAGCTCTGGAAAAGAGAATTTGGTACTGGAAGGGATTTCCATTATTTTTACTAGAGTAGAGGGGAGAATGATACTTGCTGACTTAAGAACGGAAGAGCTGAGAGTGAGCTTGATTTGAGAGTATGCAAATAAACTTGAGAGAAGGAATTCTGTGAAGATTAGAGGCTTGTGAACGTGGGCAAATAAAAAATAATAATAATTAAAAAAAAGACACCAGGCCTTGGAGCTGGAGGCTGTGGAACCTGGCCTGGCCTCCAACTCGGTGAGCAGGAAGAGGACAAAGCAGGGGAAGCCTGGGTGTTTATGTAAATAAACTCTAGCATTATGTCAAGAAAGAAAGAAGCTGGAAGTTTGAATGCTTTTTGTGAGTAAATTGATATGTTTAGGTGCGGAGATTTTATTGTGGTTGGTTTGGTTGGTTGTATTTTTTTTTTGTCTTTTTTTTTTTTTCTGAAATATTCAGTACCTACAGTTGAGGCTTACAGCATGCCTCCATTTTTGAGATGAAATAATAATAATTGAGTATTGTAGAATATGAACACTGTGACTCCAATTTTAAATCTGGCTATTAGGTGTGATAAATCATATTTTTTCCCTAAGAGTTAGCACAGTAATGCACAAAGGATGTGTAATTTCTAAAATTATCATGCACTCTAGTCTGGATGTGGTGGGGCTTTTGAGAATGTTTGTTTGGGGGTTTCTTGATATCATCCTTTTGCCTTTGAAATATGTGTGTCTGAGTTACAATCTTCTGTTACAAATAGAAAAAATGTAGAGAGCTGAAGTTCTCAACCAAGAGACTGAAGGAAAGAAAAAAACTGAGGGGAGCCTTGACAGTAGTACGTTAGTAGCACAGGGAGTGTGAGCAGAAAATTGCTGCCTTTCTTCTCTGACATGATCTGCAAGATGTGCTATTAAGACCCTGCAGCTGAATATTTTATAGTGATGGTGTTGGAAATTGCCAATATTAGATGGTGTTTACTGGCTTAGTCCTCTAACTTCTGCTGCAGTGAGGCTGGTAAGTGGAAACCTTTTAAAAGGGGAAGAAACTTGGGCTGCTCATATCTAAAATGATTGCAGCTACTGTCATTGTCTTCCCTGTGGGCCTTTCACAAATGGAGCTTGATAGAACAGACATATTGTGCACCATGAAGAGGAAATACAGGTAACGTTTAGGCTGGTGCTAACAGTGGGATTCAGGTGCTTCCCAGACTTGTTAGGGAGCCCATAACTGCAGTATTTACTTCGCAGATGCCTATGGAACTGCTGCCACACCACCCATACACCCCTTCTCTTATATCCCCCATCTTGCCAGATTATGGCAGGTGGGAAAGTGGGCATTACATCTGTGGGTTTGTATCTTTCAGCTTAGGAACATACAGTTCTGTCTGTATTTTTGCCTCTCTGTGAGTGAACTCTAAGGAGAAGGTGGGGGAGGAAGCAATTTTACAAGGCTGGAAAACTACTGTTCAATAGCTTTTAGTCATCTGTAGGACATTTTGCCAGCTGATATACCTTATTAACAGCACAAGCTAGGCATTTATAGAGCCACCGCACCCAGAGTGTCTTTCATAGACAAGCTGTTCATACTCTGCAGGACCACAGCACTTGGTGAAAGAGGAGGCTGAGCAATCTTTATTGAGACAGCAGTGTGACCTCATATCCCGCTGCTAACGGAGGCATAACAGCAATGGAAGATTAATTTTCTATTTCTTTCCCCAGAGTATGAAAGTGTATCTCTTTTAGTTTCAGCCTCAAATCAAAGAATGAGATGGAAAATTGAGTTCTGCTTTCACTGTTCCCCATTTATTAGGTTCAGAAACAGTTCCTCTATTAAGTCAGATGATACAAGTTACATTCAGTCTTAACATTTTTATCAATTTACCAATGTTTCCAAGTCACAATGCAGAAAAGAAAGTACAAGAATCCTAAAGAAGAGGAGAAAAATAAGTTCTGAGGCTTCATTTATTTATATATTTGCTCTTTGTATTAATACCTCCTGGTTAGAAAATGCACCATATTGTTTTCGTAATTCCCTTTTCTAGTCTTGGGATGGACTATCAAGATAAAACTATAAGATCTGGATGAAAGGGCTGTGTAGTACACTTCTTCCACTTAATTTAACCTACACTTAGTTGATAGACTGGACAATTTCTCTGTATTCCTCCTAGGCTACTTGTCCTTGCTTCCACCCTCTGTAGGTTTCCTTTTTTTTGTTTGAGTTTGACCAGGAGCTCTGTGTCCGTCCATTAAGACCTCCTGGCATTTTTGCCTGACTTCTTTTTTGCTGGGATACATCGCTCCTGAGCTTGGAGGAGGTGATCCTTGAATATTAACCAGCTGTCTTGGGCACCTTTTCCCTCCAGGGCTTTATCCCATGGTACCCTGCCACGCAGATCCTTGAAGAGGCCAAAGTCTGCTCTCTTGAAGTCCAGGGTTGTGAGCTTGCTGTGAGCCCTCCTTGCTGCCCTAAGAATCTCAAACTCCGCTATTTCATAGTCACTGTAGACAAGGCTACCCTTGAGCTTCACACGCCCCATGAGCCCCTCCTTGTCAGTGAGAATGAGGTCCAGCATAACACCTCTCCTCGTTGATTTCTCTGTCACTTGGAGAAGGAAGTTATCAGTGCAGCCCAAGAACCTCCTGGATTTCTCATGCCCTGCTGTGTTGTCCCTCCAACAAATATCCAGGTGGGTGAAGCCTCCCATGAGAACCAGGAGCTTGTGAATATGAGGCTGCTCCTGTCTGTCTATAGAGGGCCACGTTCCCTTGGTCTTCCTGGTCAGGTGGCCTGTAGCAGATCCCCACTATAATGGGAATTGTACCCCTTGGTTTCATTGCATCAGCAATGTATGTCGTTAAGGTGATGCAATGTGTGCTGCTGAGGATGATGAGGTCACTCTGGTTTCATTGGTGAGAGCATCATCTTTACAAATGTTTGTTTCCCAAATGGCTATACTTACCAGTGAGCAACCAACATCAAACAATTTTGTCTAACCTGAAGTTACATGATTCTGATGATCAGCTCTTTATATAGCTGGTGCTAAACCTTGGTATTTTGGAAGAATAGGATGTTTTAAAAAAATAAAAAGTATGACATAGTTAGCTTAGTTTACGCCTTTAACACAAAATGTAGTTCCAGAGCTATTTATGCTGACATTTGCTTTCTCCTATCAAACAAATTGGAGAGAACAATGCCTGCAAACAGAATATTTCCTTCAATCTGGGCAAACATGTCTCTTCAGAAAACAAAACTTATGACCGGTCTTCTACTTGAACCAGCACATTTTCAAAGAGAATTTTTTTTCTAGTCTGTGTTTATTGGTTAGATCCCTCTTGAAACCCTGCTAACAGGTAGAAAGTAAATTTCAGTGCTGCAGAAATTTGCAAAAAGGATTTCATTTAGTTTGGTTGAGGGTTTTGTTTTAAGTGTGCCAGTTTGTGCAGACATTGCACTTATGCGAGGGATACTTTTGTTTCACATGCTACAAATAATGCTATTGTTATACTACCTTTTGGTCTATTTTCTTTTTCCCGCTTGGTCATCTTAAAGTGTATTGTATTTCCTTTAGTTAGAAAAAGTTTCTCAACTAGTTAGAATGAGTTATTTTAGAAATGGTAGATTAGAATACTGTAGTTTGAGAAGAGTTGTCCTAACTGCTGTAGTTGTGCAACCGAAGTCATGCTTTAGAGTGAAACTGATAAGAAGCTGGAAAATAGGCCAGCAAGCAGGATGTCTGTACTCCATCAAGGACTAAATGAGATCTATATAAAGCACTAGTGTAACTGTAAAATCAAGACACATATACTGGAAAAGATCCAAAAATAACATTTGAAGATATGTCCTAAACAGACCATGTGGTTCTGATAAAAGACTAGAATGACGCTGTGTATTTAGCATATAGGTAAAGCAGATAAACCAGTTCAAAAGTCTTAATAGTTGCCTGCTGATATCCAGTAAAAAACATCAGTCAACATGTAAGGAACTGGTTCTCTGCATATGAAATAAAACTGTGCCTTTGACACTTCATATTCAAGCTGCAGGAGAGGTAGATCCTTGTAGTGTGCAGGGCAATGAGTGTTGTCTGAAGAAAGAACACACCTGATAAAGCCCAAAAGTTAAGGATAGCTGAACAGATATGGTCTCTGGTTGGTGCAGAAACAGTTTCTCCTCTAATTAAACCACTGGAGTGGCTCAGTAATGGTTTGACCGTTGACATGTTGGTTGCGGATATTGGAAGCAGTAGAGCCAAGCAGTAAGTAGTAATCAAAATGGAGCACCCTTTCTGGGAAACACTGCAGGTTCCAGGACACTGTAGCTTCATCAACAGTTTTCACAGACTAAATACTCTGTACTTAGATATCAAACTCTGCCCCAGGAAGGATAATTAATACCTGTTAGGGCTCTGGTGTTTCTGGTTCACAGAATTGTCTGTCTCACTATGCTGAGAGGTATTTCTCCAGACCACAGCAGTTCCTCAGGAGATAGTTGTCTTCTAATGTTTTGGATCTATCATCTCAGTCTTACAGTTACCAAATGGCAGCTAGAAGGCAATGCTAGGCAGCGCTACAGGCCTGGGGAAGAGTGGCTGGAAAGCTGCCTGGCAGAAAAGCATCTGGGGGTGTTGATTGACAGCCAGTTGAAAATAAGCCAGCAGTGTGCCCAGGTGGCCAAAAAGGCCAACAGCATCCTGGCTTGTATCAAGAATATTGTGGCCAGCAGGACTAGAGAAGTGATCGTGCCGCTATACTCAGCACTGGTGAGGCCACAGCTGAACTGTGTTCAGTTTTGGGCCCCTCATCGTAAGAAAGACATTGAGGTGCTGGAGAGAGTGCAGAGGAGGGTGACAAAGCTGGTGCCTGAAGCACAAGTCTGATGAGGA
>VWYH01003685.1:1264306-1293367 GCA_013399365.1 Pampusana beccarii | reverse complement strand
AAAAAAAAAAAAAGAAAACACAAAACCCAAACTTATACTAGTTTCAAAAGCATGGAGCTGTCCAGTCATCCAGAATACTTTTTAGACAGTCGGAAAAGAAGTACTTAGCAAGTCTAGCAACACCATGTAATCTGCTCTTGGCAACATAAGGAATTTCTATTCCTCAGATAAGTTGTGGCCATCTAACCATCTCAGCTCCTGTCTGAAGATGCAAAGAGAGGAATAGATTCTGTATGTACTGGTCTGTGTTAGCTGAAATCAAGATAATTTTCCATGCAGTTAGAATCTTGTCTTTTTAGTAGCTAGCATGGGGTTTTGTTCTGGATTTAGTATGTGAATAACTAAATGAGAATTTAGTATGAGATGACAACCGACATTCTCATGCTTTTCTTTCAGTAGATAGGCTATGTTTCAGAGTCTGTATGAAAAGAATATAAGAACTCACTAATGTATTGGTTGTTGTCAAGGAGATCAAGGACTTTTTCAGCTGCCCAGCTGCAGGTGCAAAATAACAGCTGGGAGGGAGAATAAGGGGACAGCACCAAGATTGACATCCAGGCTGGTTAATGAAATATTTCTTATCATTAACATCATGCTCTTATATAGCTAGAGCTGGCTTTTCAGTCTAGTTAGTTCAGGTTTTCTGATTTGTTGGTCAGTTCTGTTCAGGATTTCCTTTTGAAGTTCGCTGTTAGTTTGGCCTTTTGCCATTCTGCCATTTTTTGGTCTTTCTGCCTTTGCCTTTTGCTCCCCTGCTTTGACCAGCTGTTCATGGCAGGGACACTCTCCTTCTCAAGACTGTTTGCTGCTACTGGAGTTCACGAGCAATTGCATTGAGTATCATATATTTTATCTGTACATACATTATTAGTAGCTTATTATTATTATTATTTTGTTGTCTTATTAAACTGTTCTTATATCAGCTACCATGGTCCTAGTTGCAGGCTGGGGTTAAACCATGACATGTACAAACAACACAGAGAAAATAGAGTGGGAAATACGTAGGTCTAGTTGAGTATTGTGTGGTCCTCAAAGACTTTTGAATGAAGATTTAGTCTGTCCTTCTTTTAGTTAACCTTAGTAGTAACTACTGTTCTGAACTATTTGTTCTTCAATTTAAAAAAATCTAGCAAATGCTGTATGAAAGTTATAATTGTTTTTGTAATGTGCAGGGACCATGTTTTAGTTTATGCCTTATGCTAAGCATTCACACCCCTATTTAAATAAAGGCAAGACATTTTGAGGGGAGGAAGGAGAACATTTACAGAAGTCTTAATTCAAGCCTCAGTTCTGTCTTTAAACCATGAGAAATAGCTATATCCAGTTCATTAAATACAGCAAATAATTGCAGGATTATCATTCTATCCAGGTATAAGCTTTCTTGGGGTAGCTTCACTGCTCATCTTCTCTCCAAGGAGAGGAGAGGCCTCTTGCATGCTAACTGCCTTGGGAAAGAGATTAAAATTCAGAAGTATCCTTTGAATTACTATTTTTAGGGTGTGTAATCTGTATTATAACTGCTTTAGCAAAGAGAATTTCAGAAAGTCAAGATCTATTCAGGAAGCATCAGGGTATCAGCACTACAGTCCTCATGGGACAAAACACAGCAGTTCTTCCAAAAATAAACCCAGCTACAAGAAAGCACTTTTTTATTTAGAGCTTTTTAAAGCCCATCTATTAAATAAAAATCTTACATTCTCTACCTTCCAAAAGCTCTAAAAATTGTCATGGAATGCATATTCTCTTTAACTGGTTATTTATATTTCTTTGCCTTTGTGAAGTCTGTGAATTAAAATGACTTACCATTAACTTCAGAATGCGGATATGCAATTTAAATCAAAAGCCAAGTATTGTGTGATCCAGTCTCCCAAAATCCCACTTAGGCACTGAGTAGAACTGTAAGCATAAAATATAAATCCCAGGCAGAATTCCAGATAGTTAACCCTTCATATATAAAGTCATTAGGCACTGTTTGGTATGAAAATTTCCCAGGTATGTAACTTTACCTGTTGTTGGGGTGTTTGTATGGCTGATCAGTTGGATGTTTGGGGTTTTATTATTGTTGTTGTTTGGTTTGGGTTTTGTTTGTTTGGGGATTTGTTTTGGTTTTTAGTGCCTGCTTAGACATACAGATATGTACAGCCTGTTCTTATCCAAATTTAGGCAGATACAGTTAAAATGTTTAAATTTCTTGGAAAACATAGACTTTTTTAGGGTTTCAGTCAGTCATTAGGAAGAAGATGGTGATCTTCTTCCTGCTAATCTGATTCCCTTTACTCTAATGGGATTGTAAAACTAGATTAAAGGCCATTGCTGGAAGTTGGAAAAACTCATCTTTCCTCTATCTCATGTAAATGTTTGAGGCAAGCAATTCCATCTGTTTTACCCCCTCCTCAGACCAACCAAGATGTTGCTGCCTTTTGGGGGAGCCTGAGGCAATGGTTATGTTGCATTTGAAGTGAGCCACACAGATACAGACAAGCTCCAGAGTGATTTACCGCAAACTGCCTGAAAAGGTTGAATTCTTTGCTTTTCAAGGGAGGTTGGACATACCTTATTTTAGACATATACAACTTTTTTGAAGGCCTTCAAAGACACTTAGCTGTCTCATTGGCTGCATATAAAACATTAGGCATACCAGAGAGGATTGTTTACTTGATCTCAGAAGGAGCTTTTGCATTTATTTTCCCTGGAATGTTCAGTTTCCAGGATTCCTGGGGCTGCTGAGCACTGTGAAAGTGTCACCCATTTGCTTTTGGTAACATAGCAAATGTGGAATATTTTTTTTATATAATAAAAGTTTAAAATTCAGTGGAGAAGTGTTTATTCCATTTGTGGCAAAAGCTGCACATTGATAAAGGAGCACTATAGAATTTAGAAGCTTATGCAATAGTGTCCAAAATACATAAATGTGTTATTATTATTTATATCTAGTATTAAAAATACTTGACATGCCATAAGTTAAACTTTAGGATCTGTAGTCAGTGTTGCTAAATTGAATGTCATTGGCTTAAGATTGGCCAAATAATACAAAAACCCCCAAAACTTACAACTAATACAGGATGCAAAAATGAGTTTAATTTAATGTGATGGAAAAAATATTTCAAATCTTTTTCAAAACATTGGCAGTCAGTATACTCTGGATGCAGAAAGTTATTAATAGCTGCACACAGGGAGTAGTTCTAGGAACCTTATTTATTCCTCAAGACTTGCTTTTTATGGAAAAAAAATGCACAAAATAATCTATAGAAAGCTTTTATTTTTCTACCTAGTCGTTCACAGATGGATAAATCATCAACCAGTTCTTAAAATAAGGATAAAGATTTTCTTCCTTTTAATTATAACATATAATATTTCTCACAGTAGCTCCTATTTAGGACTAATTTAAAACTTGAAAAGGTGCAAGAACAAAACTTCCTTTTTTCTTCCCCTTTCCTCTTGTAATCACACTGAAAATGTTTTCTGGAGGAGAAACTATTCCAAGACAAGCAATTGCCACAGGAATGTTAGATGTTTGGAGGAGTTTTGAAACAAGGTGGGGGTGAAAACTCTAAACTTTGCTTTGAGGACAAATCTGACTGTATCAGAGTCTCTTTATGTAACTTAGTACACGAGCTTGTCACATAAAGCAATTACTCATCAGTCGCACAACAAAAAAAAAAAAAAGAAAGAAAAGGAAGGTAGAGACTAGCATCTTAGAAATCTGTGCTGTGTTAGCTAATTTTCATCTAGAGCTTTTTCCAGGCAAAACAGTTGTAGTGAATTACTATTTGGTGATTTCCAAGAAGAAACATTTCACAATCCTAGTGGGTCTTAATGTTGAAATATTAATGTCTTCTTCCTTTCCACTTTCTCTTCTTTCATGGTGCTTTTTGAGTTGTATGATATATTTGATACCAACAGCTTTCACATTTGCAAAAGATCCTGTAGACACCTGCCTGAATAAAGACATTATTGAATTTTTTTTTGTGGTTCACTTCTACCAATGTCAGTTAATTCACCTGTGCTTTATCTTAGCTGATCTGTCCTCATTCAACTCTTGACCTAGTCTTGTACTGACAACCAACATTGTATTCAAACACAGGCATTGAGCTGACTTCATAACCCTACTGCAAGTACAACAGCCAAATGTGCCTACATCAAACAAGACAGTGATAGAGTCTTGTAATGGCTCGTGCACAAAACCAACTAGGCCAGGTGAGAAACTGTCCAGTATTTTCCCTAGATTTTGAGAAGGAAGAGGGAGGAAGGAAAGGTCAGAGCCATGTGAAACTGGCCCAGCTGCCAGGGCCTGCAGCTGTGTCAACACCACATTGTAACTGCCAAATATCTCTGTGACTGCGGAGAGCAAGCCCTATTCCTGCTGGGAATAAGGAGCTATTTTTCACAAAACATTGCCTTCCGTTTCATAAATGGGATACATTAGGATCTGTTTTAATGGTCTAACACATTCAGAATTTCTCTTTACAGCCAAATTATGATCCTGTTTTGAAGTCTGCTGGGGCCAGTGCAGACATATTGCACGTGTAAATGAAATTACACTTTCCAGCAACAAAGCATCTGGAGAAGACACCACTATCACTGCACTCACACCAGATTTCATTTGTCTTATCTATTTATTGTTCCATGCCTTGTCCACATATCTCACAGGTATACATTTTTAACTGAACAACATGCAGTAAAGAAATTTCTATTAAACCTTTTACCAGATCATGTACTAACTGAATTAATCATAGAATAGCCCAGATTGGAAGGGAGCTTGAAAGATCATCTGGTCCAACCTTTCATAGGAAAAGGACTCTAAATGAGATCATCTAACACCCTGTCCAATCGCATCTTGAAAACCTCCAGTGACAGGGACACCACCACATTCCTGGGGAGGTTGTTTGAGTGATTGATTGTTCTCACTGTAAAAAAATTCTTTCTTGTGTCAAGATGAATCAGGTTGACATCTTCAGCCAAATTCATGGAGCTGCTCTAACAGATAAATCAGAAGGGAATTAGGCTAAGTGCTCACTATTACTCTTGAGTCAGTAGAATCAAGAATGACCTAATCATCCAGATCTATCCCTATAACTTCCACTCCCACAATGCTTAGCAAGGGTTGTCAGATAATTAGGAATACCAGGCAGTGAGTGAATTCAGGCACGATTTTAGACAAGTCTTTATTGTGATCACTTTATTTTCTCAGAAAGGGTAAAAGCTTTCTTTAAAACAATTTTCGTTTCAGAAGGAGCCCTAGTATCCTGTATATCTGTCTTGAGCTGTCAGTTACACTTGTGTTTGGGAGCATTCACATTCCCTGAGTAAAAGATCAGTCTGTCCTGTTGTCAATCCACTATTTAGACAACTGTCTTTTGACAACTGCAAATAGAAAACTTCAACTACTGGTCATTTTTAATGAAATCTAAAGTTGAAGAATACCTCCTATTCCTAATAGTTGATTGATTGCTAACCCTCTTTAAGGATAGCGGAACATGTGATACGGAGTCTTGGATAAAAGTGTTTTTTTTTTCTGGATGATGACTTTTCTGGCTATAGATATAAAAGAACATAAATAAATGAGGCTGCTATTTATGGTTAAGGCAACGGGAGGTTTGTATCTTAAAGTTTTGAGAGACCTCTAATGTAGTCTCTGCTTCTGCACAGATTTGTGGCATTTTATGGACACTCTATAGCCTGTACTCATTTGCCAGATTAAGCTAGTGCATATAAATTCTTGTGTTTTCCCACAAAAATTAACAGACAGCATTTGAAAGGACTTTTGTTGGCTTTAGTGAGAACTTTGGTTTTTCATTTGAATTTGTTCAGTTGTCAGTTTCTCAAAGAAAGATGTGTGTAATACTGCAGTGGGATCAATACAAGCAAATTCTATCCTTTCATCTACCATGTGCATGCAAGGAAGGAGGTACACTCCAGCCCTATGTCCCTTTTTTATTTGGATGCAGTGTTAACTCTTTGACTGCTAAAAAAGGAATCCATTTGTTGCCTCCCTCTCTTTAGAAAAAAAAAGATGGTAGGACAGATAGTACCACTTTGTCATAGCTTTCATACCACTGCTGGTATCTGGTGTTGGAGAGCCCCACTATAGACTGTATTTCAAGGTGTTTTAGTGAGTTACAGTGGCAGCAATGAAAGGAGCTGCATGACAAGCTGCATGTGGAGCACTGGACTTCAGAGTAAGAGGAGAGGGTTTGTGCATTGTTTTGTACCACAAGGGCAGTTCATCTCTTGGTGCCTTAGAAGTTCTCTGTTTTCAAAGAGTCACACTTTGAGAACCACTGGTGTAGACCATGGAACTGTTTGTATATATTTCTATGTAAAAGCTTTTAAAAATAATCTTTTAAGAAAAGTAATACCTTGAAGTTTGCTGTTTTGTTTTGTTGTTGTTTTTTTTTTAAATGGGCATTTGACACCATACTAAAATGGATAGAGTATCTAGATAGATAGACTACATATTTTTCGTTTGATTAAAGCTTGTTTTTTGAGTTGGAGGGGAATGGTTTTGGAGGAATGCTAAAAATGGCTGCATCCTAAAGACTGAAATGAAAATAATTTTTTTAAAGTGATAAACTTGTTTTCAAGGATAGAAAAACTAGATGAATTCAACTAAAGTTCAGGTTTTTCTGTCTTAAGAAAAACAAACAAACAAACAAAGTACTATCTTTCCTGAGCTTCTTATTGCAAGTATACAGATATTGACACTGATTTTTTTTTTTTTTTTAAAACGCTCACATTTTAATTTCAAAACAATGCTTGTTTTAATTTAGAAAGCATGCATCTATGTTGGCTCAAAATACCTAATAACAAGGAATCAGCTTTTCACAAAAATAACTTCAAAAAAACTGCTGAAATGTTATTCATTTAATCTTTCACTTGTAATATTCTGAAGCCAATTTATAGTAATACATTACTAAATATTAAAAAATCTAAATCAGCAAGTCAGAGATTTATCTTTAACGATGGACTAAATTTCCTCTTTTACATCCAGCAAATAATTGGTAATGAAGCACAGAGTGTTTCACAAATACATACCTCATAGGATTGTATGTCAGTGCATGTGGAAGAGATAAAAGTGTTCTGGAAGAAGTTCTGAGGAAATAACCTAGTGACTATGGAAATAAAAGCCCTTCTGCCCTATTTTGAGAAGAAAAAAGATTAAGTTAGACTAAATGAACGTATTCCTTTTAGTACCAGTTTGGCCAAGACATTTGTCCTCCAGAGTTGATGAGGCTTTGAAAGAGATAATAATGAGATATCTCCATAAAACTCTAAATGCTTTTCTTATGACCTGGGGACAGACTTGAAACGATCACCTCACAGCATCATTCAGTCACATATGATTGAAATCAAGCTCAATTTCAGGAAAGCTCTTCCTTACGTTTGGCTGGAGTTCCAGTTTTTGTGCCAAAATATGGGAATCGGCCATTTCAATTTTAGTATGGCTCAGAGTCTGGACATTTTAATAATAAATAAATTTCATAAGTCCAGTATTGCAGAAGTTTCAACTTTGAGTCAAATGAGAAACATAAGCTTCTATGTTCTAGTCCTTACGTAAACCTTTGGATAACATTTTGTTATAGTAAATATAACCTAATCATAGTTACATAAAGGTGACGATATAAGAAAATGTTACAAAAGGACTGGAGTCATACAGGATGAAACTTATGTAAGAATTGTGGTCCATCTAATATTCTTCAACCATTTCACCGCTGTGATATGCAAAAGCGTAGATGTAGAAGCTGCGTAGTGCCTTATCTATCCCGTGCAACTCTGGAACGTATTTTTTCATTTTTCTTTGTTAAATATAAAAATACGGAGTTTAGCTTTACTTTTGTCTCGCTTATTCTGGGCTAATCCCTGTTCTTTTATTTGTCTATTTTTCTTTCATTCTGAAAAAGTGTGTGTGGGGGTGGAACCTTGTCCACTTTGGTTTGAGCTGCACCAATATCAGGGATTGGCAGCTAGGAAACAGTACTTGTCCAATTCTTGAATTTTGTTAATTCTCTGAAGGCAGTTCTTGAAATGCATCTGTTCTGCATGGCTTCTGTCATTTCCTCAAAGTCTTATTTGTCCGGTCATAAATCTTTTTCCTTCAACTTAGCCTTTCATTATTTTGTGTTTTCATTAGGTTATCACGTGAGGTTATATATAGTATTATAATATACAGGTGGATTCCAATGTCATACTATAATCAATAAGGTAGCTTACTTTTGCATCTACAAAATGCAAATTACTTGAATTACTGAATAGTACTTTTACTCTGTATTAATACTGTTATGTAAAAAGTATACTGGACTTAATGTGACTTGGAGGATACTTCTGTAGACTCATTTATGCTGTATTTTAAAAGGACAATAACTGTTTTTTAAAGTTTGAAGAATTTACTCCAAATATTTATCATTTTCTTGCCATACTAATGAGCCACCAGGTATTAAAATAAGTTCTCTACAGGTAAAATTTCACATGTGAGTTTTAGAGAGATTTTTGCCTTTCTGCCATCACTTCAGGATTCTTACAAGATCCATGAAGCCTTAAAGCTCTGTAAAGTTTAGAATGACTGTAGAAAAGTGATGTTACCCATTCCAATGGCTTTATCTCTGAGGCAGTTTAGGACACAGTTTTATAAGAGGGGTCTAAAGCCACACTTTTTTTTTTTTTAATTATTCTGCATTATGAGTTTATAACAGGCCAGCTGTAGTCTTGCTCAGAATGAATGGAGTTTACTGTAGGAAATATATAACAGGGGCATTTACTTATTTTAATCAGAAAGGCTTTTGATTTAGCTAATAATAATGCCTTGCTGGGGAAGCACCTCGAAGCACTTTTCTCAGATTTCAGGAAATAACTAATGAGACTTGGTTACCAACATCTTTTCTGTGTGTAAAGGCTAGAACTTAGGATAACAATTAATTGGTTAAAATAGTTAGACTGCTGCAGTCAAAAGTGCAATCAAAGGTCTTATTGTAGTCTGTTTTCTTCATATGTGGTTAATTATGTGAATGCTTAACCTGTGCCCACAAAATGAAGGAAAAAACCCAACAGCAAACCAGCCACACACAAACACAAACAAACAAATAAGAAAAAAACCCACAAAACCAAACAAATGACCAAACACCACCACCACAACAATATCGTTTTCTGGTCTTATTCTCTGTACTTAGGTTTCCCTATGTGAAATGAGAATTATTATGATTACCAGCCTTCTGCAGAAGAATTGGCAACTGATAACTCAGCGAACATAATGAATAGCTTTTTTCCAATTTGGGTGTGTGGCCCTAGGCAGAGATAAAGCTCTAAGATCATCCTATTCTGCTTTCCTACTATGTAATTATTTCTGCTACAGCAGCACCTTGGAGCCATAATCAAGCCTGAGATTCCTTGATGCCACAGAGCATACAATTACAGAACAAAAAGAGGTCTCTGCCTCACTGCACTGATGCACAGAGTAGTAAAAAGAGAGACATGAGATCGGTAGACTCTGGTGCAGGAACACAATGAAAAGAGAAGTGATATTAGCTGACCTGTGACAGACAGAGGTCTCTCTGTCTACATGGTCAGGTTTTTGCACTTCAGGGGTTAAGTTTTGCAGTCTGACTCACAAAAGAAGGAAGAAGTAACTTTGCAGACCTTAATGGGGAGCTTCTCTCCAGTGGCTGCAGGTGCTGAGGCTGTGATTGCACTTGCAGCTCTCCGGCAGAGCAAAGCACTTGTAGCTGTTCCAAAATCCTCAACCATGCTGCTTTGATGGTTGGTCTCCTTAGCAAAGCATGCTTGAAAAACAGAGCTATTTGTAGCTGCATTGCAGGGCCTGAATAAAGAAATCTCTCCATTTACGATTTTCTTCACATTTAAAAAGTGAATCTACTACACTTTTGAACTGTCCTTAAGCAGCTTAGTATCATAACACAAACAGGGTGCTGACTCTGTTACATACAAGATGGTGTCTAAAGACAGAAGCAATGTATTTCAAACTCACTCAAAACTAATTACCAATGTCAAATTCTGCTTTCTCACCTATAGTTTTCTTGTGAGTATATGTCATGGTTTAACCCCAGCCAGGAGCTAAGCTCCACACAGCTGCTTGCTCGCTCCCTGTGGTGGGATGGGGAAGAAAATCAGAAAAGTAAAAGCGAGAAAACTTGTGGGTTGAGATAAAGGCAGTTTCATAACTAGATCAAAAGCTGCACATGCAAGCAAAGTAAAACAAGGAGTTCATTTACTACTTGCCGTTGGCAGGCAGGTGTTCAGCCATGTCCAGGAAAGCCCGGGTCCATCACGTATAACAGTTACTTGAAATGACAAACACCATTGCACCAAACGTTCTCCGTTCCTTCTTCTTCCACCAGCTTTATATATTGAGCATGATGTCATATGGTGTGGAATATCCCTTTAGTCAGTTGGGGTCAGCTGTCCCAGATGTGTCCCCCTCCCAGCTTCAGCCTACTCACTGATGGGGTGGTGTGAGAAGCAGAAAATGCCTTTACTCTGTGGAAGCACTGCTCAGCAAGAACAAAAAGATCTCTGTATTATCAACACCATTTTCAGTACAAATCCAAAACATAGTTCCATACTAGCTACTATGAAGAAAATTAACTCTATCCCAGTCAAAACCAGCACCATTTATCTCTGCATTCATAAACCTCAAGAGCTTGTGAATATTATAGTGTTCGTAATTATTCTTCTTTGCAATTTCCTAATTACAGTAGATGAACTTCTTAAAAGTTAATTAAATTTTTTAATTGGCAAAAGAGTCCCTCTGACAAAGTTAAGGTTATCCTTTGAATATGTAACAGGATCACAATACATCTTGTTAAGTTTTAAAGGCAAGTAGACCAAGAAGGATAAGAAGGAGTTTTTGATATTGATACTGTGTTTTCAGAAAACCTACTGGCTGTCTCAATCCATACTGCGCCACAAATCTCTAGTTTGAGTAATCTCAGTTATCCAAGAGCAATGCACTGAGACAGGCAGTGACCCAGTCTTCAATATCAAAACAGAAGATAAAAATAATCCACTCTTTTTCCAGCATTATTTCACACCCTTTGCTTCAGCTGACTGCTTCTATTTTCAGTTATAATATTAGTGTCAGCTGTGTTATTTCTATGTGAAAAACTAGCCATGGAAAACTAGACTCAATCTTTCAACTGCTTTTTTTTTTTTTCCTCCTGATCTAATAGCCTTATTCTGTTATTTCTTCTAAGTAAGCATTAATACATAAACATTGCACTTACACTACCTGGTGACCTAGCTGTAAGTTTGAGTACTTTTCTGCACCATGTTCTGTCACTAGCGTATTTTCTTTATGTTCTTCTGGAATCTATTATTATTATAATATCTGGATGTTAATCAAGTTATGCTTCTACCCCCTTTCAAATCAGTATAAAGTTAGAAAAAGATCTTATGGTCTTTCAACTTTGCCAAGTAGCGATATTCATTATGCTGTTCCAAATTATGCTTATTTTTATATCCCAATGAGGGAGTTAATACTGATTATGGAGTTAAACATACACGGCAAGATGTCATCATAATGAAGAAGTTATATCATACTGCTTCTTCCTTAAGCCCTCTTGTCATCTCAGAGGTTTCCAAGTAAGTTGGGGAAACATACTCTAAAGTGTGTGCAAAGCTGACGTGGTAACCATACTAAGACAGCTGGAATCAATTGCCAGCTGTTCCACTGGAAGGATGTGTTCATTAAAAGTTTTCACTTATCTTCTCTGATTCTGGTACTGTTCTGTATCTCAGCATGACCCAATAAAATAAATAGTATGTTCACTCAACTGTCCAGTGGTTGAAAGAGAAGAGTGGCTACAGCTCTTCTGGAAGATGGACTTGTAATTCAAAGTATCTTAGTAAACTGGAGAAATTACTGTTATTATTCTCTATTATTATTATTGAAATTTCTGTTTTATTTTAGTTTGGTGATTTGTTTTTGTTTTTAAATATGTGGAAAGTTCTGTCCTTGTTAGAAATCATCAAAGGAGGAAAGACAGGTTAGGGATTTGCAGTTAAGTAGTACTAGTTCCTGAGAGAAGGATCTTGTTTACTGTGAATTACAAACTGAATGTAAACCAAAAATATGAGACTGCTATTAAAACAAACATTGTAGGAACTGGATAAAGGAATGTCATTTGTCATGCATTCAGTATAGAATCTTTATTTTACCTAGTACTACTAGTATTAGTAGCAGCTGGAGTATTTTATCACCTTTTGGATATCACCATAAAGAAATGCCACTGGAAATTGTACAGAAGAGAGCAGTGAAACTTATTGCAAACTTTGAAAACATGACCTATGAGAAAAAGCTAAAAGAAGCAGTTGTTCAGTTTAGAGAATAAAAAACTACAGGGTGGCAGAAATCTTCCAACATCTCAGTGTAATCTACAAATACGTAAGGAGCACAATGTTTTCTCTCCATTGTGGTTATGATGAGGAATAAATAGCAGGTAGAACAATACTACAATAGGGCAGAATTAAATCATTTATTTAAGCATCAAGTATAACAGTAAGGAGAGTGAAGAATGGGAACAAACCAATAGTTTAACCAATAGTTTAAGCCAATTGGATAAATGTACTGGGGATGATTTAGAAAAAATAATTCTGCCATGGAACAGGAGGCTGGACTAGATAAGCTTATAGGGTCTTTCGTCCTTAATTTTTGTATGCTATTAAAAATTAATTTGACTCTAGTATGATTTTTGAAGTTACTTAGATAAGACTAGCCAAAAGAGAGTATAAGGTAAAGTTAGGAGAAAGTAACATGCTCTTTTTTTTTTTTTTTTTTTTTTCCCCTTTTAAAACAGCAAATGTAGTTTGAGGAAAATCTGTTTAATTGAATGATAATTAGGAAAACTGATATAATTGAAAAATTCCATTGTCACAGAACAAATAAATATATATCTCCAACTGTTGTAGTGCAGATAGCATGTGTTTGCACTGTGTGAAAAAGCTAATTGTAATTTTTGCCTTTGGCAAAGACACGAAGTGATTTTTTTTTTTTGCAGTTTGATATTTCTAATCACTTCATAATTGCACGTAAATCAAACATATTGTATCACCACCTGCCAAAGTCTCACGTTTGCTATAACACACTTTGTAGCAGTTCTGTTCCAGTCTATTTCAGCTCAAACATGTAACCTCTAAAGTAATTGGAATATATGGTATATACACAAGAAATAAAACTGAAGATTTTAAGAAATTGAGTTAACTGACGATAGTACTCTACAAAAAGTTAAGGAATGGGGAATTTACACTAGTAACTTAGAAACTCAGTACAGAATAGCTGCTGCATATTAAATGTAGGATATCTTTCTCCACTTTTAAAATGTTTTGGGAATATCTCTGTGCTATATAGGTATAATGCAAAGCTTGGTCTAAAAGACATTGCTGCACAATCCTTTAAGTATAAAGGTAAGAAAAGAAGCTTAGAATTGGGAACTAACTAGCAGAAGGGAGAACAACACAGAATTGTATCAATTATGCCAGTGAAAAATCACAGAAAATGTGATGAAAATAATTATATTGCAATGTCTGTCCTAAAAATATATGTTATTAAGGTGCTGAAAAAAAACCAGGCTGTGCATGCTTAGAACCAGAAGTAAAATCTTTTCTCAAATGCACTGCTTGCTCATAAGTTGCCGTATTTCATCCTTCTTTACTGATGATATATAGGTATGTCAGTGAGCTAATGATGTTTTGTTAAAAGAAGGAGAAGTTTTTCTCTTTTAATGAAATAATATAAGTGAAACATATTCAATTGCAAAGAATGAGCCAACTTGCAAATTATTACAAAATCAAATAAAAGCCACAAACAAATTATTGTCTTCAGTTATTCTTTTGACCACACTGTAAAATATTTGTACAAAGTGAGCAATTGTTCTCCAAAGCCCAGATGGAGGTAGGCAAGCCTGTATGCACATGGGCAGAATCCATCCTTGTAAATCCCCCAGCTGGGGTTTGTGAACGTTAGGGAGGAAACCATACATCACTTCAGCAATACTCAGAGTGAGGAAAAAGGGGGAAAATAGACTAGATTTAAACCAATTTATACAAATGATCCTTTGGTTTCTCTGGAGGGCCAAAAAAAGAGAGGGCCTTTTTCAGTTTATTTGTTGACAGTGGCTTTCCACCAACCCATTCCAAGCTCGCTCCTTCTACAGAAGCTTCACACAAGTGTCTACCTCAGATGGTGGCTTTGGAAAAGGGGTGGTAAGAAGGGAAGAAAAATGAATTCTTGTGGCATAGTGGGCTGCTGTCCAATTTTGTTTCTAAATAGGGTCCTACTGGGTTTTTTAGTGCCTTTCTAGTTCCTTTACTGTAGGAATAGATAAAATAACTTGACACAGGTTTGCTGATGCTCAACTAAGTAAAATTAGAAGTCTTAAGGTTTTGTTGGTTTTCTTGTTTGTTTGTTTTAATTTTGCATGAAATTTTTTATTTCCTAAAGAGTTGCAGATGAAAACTAGCACTTCCACTGGTTGTCCCAAGCGGGGAAAAAAAGAAAAACAGACAAAAATATCTCTGGTAAGATCAGTGAGTCAGACAATTTTACTCTAATGGAACAAATTTTACTCAAATAAGATACACCTGTGCTGTTAAAGAAGGGGGTGTGTTTTGTGTTTTGAAGCGCTGAGTAAAACATATGCAGGCAATATACAGATAAGGGGAAAAGGTTAATAGGGAAAGAGATTTTGACTTTTATTTTCTTCAGAACTTGCCTAGTATCAGATTTTCTTGGACAGGTGAATTTGATCTCAGGATAACATAGGCAATCCTGGAGCATGAAAAAATTCTACTCAAATACTTCTTCTCCATAAAGGGGCTTCGTACCAATCTCATCTCTAATTCAGGAAATCAGGTCCACATGGTTTTAGCTGAGTCTGCTCCCTTTCTGTAATAAGGTTGCCAAAGCAATGTCTGTCCGAAATACTACATCTTCACATTCGTGACCAAAGGAATTGCAAGGCAAATCATTAGTTATGGTGATGTTTCAGGAATGGCAACATCACTTTATCAGGAAGACCAGAATAGAATCAAAGAACAAGAGGATTATAGCACGTTAGATATGACTTTCTTGTTTGTTCTTGTCGTTAATCCGAAAGAAGAAACTGCGTATCTTGGTTTTTAGATTTAAAAATTTGATTGAGTTTAGAAATGTAAGTATTGTTTAGGAATGTTCTTATTACAATTACCATTAAAAGTTGATAAGATATCCAATGAGAGAAAATACAGAAATGTTTCAAAGAGAGCATTGTGATAACCCGATCTGTTATTCATTATGAAATGCAAGGAAAATTAAATAGAAAAAAAAACCAACCAACCAAACAAAAACCTGTATTTTCAACCATTTATGTGAAAGCACTTTTAACTGCTTAATTTCAATGTATCCTCAATATTCAGTAGTAGATCTGTTTTTTTTTTCCCTTGCTTGTGCTTGAGAACCTATTTACATAAATGTTCCTAGGCTTCTGGAATATTATGCAAATACCTAAAGTTAACCACACAAGCATGACGATTTTGTGATAGCTGGACCCTGTGTGGAACACAAAGATTTTCAGAGAGCATATTGGTGGCATTTGGACACTTAATCATGAATTATCTGATTTATGCACTTCAAAAACTATTTAATTGTAAGAATTAAAAACAATGCTATGAAGTATTATTTTCAGATACGGTACAGCTCAATGTTGTCAGAAAAAACTTAAAAATAAATTATCTCTAATTTGTTTTGCTTTGCTGATTCCTGCTTCAATTTTTAATTAATTAAAACATGACCACTGATCATAAAATGGTATGACAATAAGGCACTAGAGAAATGACTCATAAAATATTAAGGTAAATTAAGCAATGAAAACCACTACAATGGTTTTGGGCTCAGAGAGAAGGAATCAGAATAGGATGGAATTGCATTAATAATTACATTATTAATTGCCTGTGTATGATATGTGAAATTAGTACATAACAAGTAATACCACCACGGTAGTAAGGTATATCTTGTAAGTGTCTTGTTTGCTAGAAACAAAGGATCTTTTTTCCTGTGTGGGCATTTATACTCTTATTAAGCTAGAATGGTAGCACAAAAGTAGAGACAGAAATTCCAGAGCCGTCTAAAATGATGCCAAGAAGTGCAATAACAAACCCCTGAAGGCTGTGCTCTCCTGGTCAGAGTTGTGTGTACCAGGCACAGCAGTGCATGAAGTTGCTGGGAAGGAATCCCTGCTTATGAGCAGTCAAACCTACAGTAGGTGTGAGGCTGCTGCTCAGGCAGTAGGCAATAGGATGGAGTGAGGTTGGTGGCATGAGAAAAAAACCTTTAGCATAGTGTGGTGATTCTGCCACCCTCTGCAACTGTCTGCTTTGCACCAGGACCCCATCTGTTTTTTCAGAGGAATATGAAGTAAGGAATAAACCAAAGAGCACCTATTCTTCCTCTTAGTGACCATGCCTTGGTCAGCTCTCTGGACCACAGGCAATGTTCTCTACAAGGCAATGAATCCTACAATTCAAGGCAATGTATACATCATCCTAATTTTTGCTCTGACTCAGAAAGCCACCAAATCACACCCATACTGGAGTTGCAATATAATGTATAAATATGATTAACACATGGTTCAAGCGAAATACTGTAATTATTCAGCATGAGATAAAAGTACATTAGAGACAATAAAAGAATCCTGATAATTAACTACAGTTTCCTTAAGTGTTGTTCACTAATACATAAGTGAACAAGCAGAAAACTAGTACAAAGGAAAGATGAATTAAATCGCAGCATTGGCATTGTGGTAATGGAATTTATTTCCATTAAATAAGCATGCTCTATGGGATCAAAGAAGCTGCTGTTTTCCACACATAAACACAAGACTGCATTATAAATCACCAGGAGTGGAATATAACCTCAGTATTTGTTCAAGAAATGTCTCAAGAAATCCAGTCTAGTTTCAGCTAAAGGCATATGAGGAGGGTGGGGAGAAGAGTTAAGAAGTGAACATAGTACTGTAACATTTTTAATTTTTTTTCAGTTTTATTTCCAAAAGAGTTTCATGTTCAAACCATGTAACTGAGAAACCGTAATATTAGAGTAGGAACTTCTGAGAAAACAGTGACTTGTTTTGAGTATTTATTATAGTAGAGATTTGTACCTGTTTGTAGAATGATCAGCTGATTTATGAGTAAATGTTTTACCAGCAGGCTGAGTAGTTTAAGTGATTCAAGCCCTGCCTGCTCTAGAAATACAAATCAATTATGGAGAACATGGTAATTCAGGACCCTATTCCACTTGAAGGCATGCAAGAACTAGGAAGCCCTAAGGCACTATGCAGTTATTAGTATTTTGAATAACAATCTGAAGACAAACTCTGTCTATGTTTTTGAAATGTAATGGAGCAAATTTAATGTTTTCTGAAAGTAAAAGACTGATCCCTTAAGGGTACTCTCTGGTTGCTTTCTTGAACAGCAGAAAACATCTGGATTTTGCTTGTCTGGAATATTAGAAGAAAAAATGCTGGATGAAAGAGAAAAATCAGAACAGAAGTCCAGGCATGTAGCCAATTCTGTATTACAGTTAAAGATTGTGTAGCTGATTCAATGATTGGTGTGCCTCCAGGATATTTTTCTAAACAGAGATGCTGGGGAAATTGGGAGGAATTAGCTGAAGGTGTGAAGTTAGACTACACTGCATTATATCTGCATGGACATTCTCTTTCAGAAGAGCGGCCTTGAGTTAGTTTAGTCAAGTCAACTTTTGTATGAAATAACCAGAAGTGCAAGAGTTGGATGATGCAGCTCAGTTCACACCTTCAGTTAATTTATTTAAACTTCACTAAGTGTCCTTTTGCAGATGAGTCCAAATTCTCGGTCACTGATATCATAATGTCATACAGAACAGCAAAGAAGAAAAGGCAACAAATCTGCTGAAGCATTCAAGGAACACTTCTAAGGAACAACCTGAAGTTTCTGAAGGTGTTGAAGGTTTGACAGTAGAAGTGGGTTTCCCCATTCTATTTAAAAAAAAAAATCCCACATAATTACTAAGTGTATAAGAATTTATTTAATTTATTTGTTCTCAGGGTTTTAGTGTCCTTTGCTAATGAAACTAAAATACAATATTGCAAAAAACATCCGCAGGCATTGACTGCGGTGTGGCATACTGCTATTGTTTCTTCTCCTGGGATACTGGACTTGCATCCTCATGTCTCTTAACAACCACTCCCACTTCATGTATTTGCAAGTGTCAGATTATCTCTTCTATAGCAGTTGGTTCACAGAGCTTGGTTAATTTAATTCCAAAGAACTGACTAAAATCACTCTTTCAAAAAAAACCAAAATATGAGAATGATATAAGAATTTTTTATGTTTCAGGGAGATACATGTTTTCCACAGCCTCACCACCTTCAGCTCTTTTACAATTCAACACCAAACTGCTTTTTTTAATATGGATAGTACTATTCTAGTTATTCTAAACTATCACTTTTAACCAGAAAAGAAAAAGCATTTGCAACAATAGGGTTATTAAGTGTGTGGTTTTTGCCTCTTCAAGAACATGGTACACCATACTGAAGAAGCTATAAGACAATTAGGCAACGTCCATCAGGTTTGTTTTCTTCATTTGTTTGCCATTGATTTGCTGTTAGCTGACCTTAACAATTAGGTTAAGATCAGCTTAAACATCCAGGATTTATCATGATTTCAGGTATTAAAAGTCATTACAGAGTGCAAGGACACTGTCAGATGGATGTACGGGAAATGTCTTCAAATGAGAGTGAATGGCTTTGGAATAGCTTTATAAATAGCTTTTCTGTAACTCCTCTTTAAGGCAATGTAAAGTGGCTAAACAGAGGTTTTGTTCTGAAAATGAGACAATTAGAAAAAAAAATGCTGTAATCACTCTTGTCTCCAGGAAAAATATCCTCAAGACATCTAAAAGTAATCAACTAGCAAAACACCAATTCAGTATTTTTGAATACCTATAAATAGCCTGGCATCTTGGTCATAAGAAACTTTCAAGTTAACTTTCAGGAGAACCTATTTTAATATCTTTTTGTAACGATGGAGAATAAAATTGCATTTAAAAAAAGAACAAGAAAGAAGGCAAAGTTTCTAAGTAAAATTTCATGACCCATATTTGTAAAAGAATATTAATTACTCTTATTTCTCTAAATTTGCACTCTAACTATGGAATACGTGATGTTTCTCAAACACCTAACTAGTGCTTTCATACAGACAGGGTCAGTAGCCAAAAGCTAGACAACCGATTGAACATGTACCACTTCACCAGATCTATTGTTCAGGCAGGGGATTAACAGGAGCCTTACAAATCCTGCCTCAGTTTATTGAATAGATATTGTTGCTGAGACATATTATGCTTCAGTTTCTATTTTGGGAGATGGTTCATCCTCTTCCAGGTTTCCTGTTTCTTGCCAGGGGCAGAACACCAGCAAGAGGGCCACAATTGAGCCTACGGAGACCAGGAAAATGAATTGAACTTAAGTCTTCATTTTGAATCTATTTTATTATTCTGTCTGTCTCTTCCTTTTTTGTTATCATTTTCTTAAGGAGCTTAAAATCACATTACGTATTGATGCATTTTCTTTACTATAAACTTTACCCTGTTGTATTTTCTCCTGGAAGAGAGAAAATTTTATTTAGTGACTCACGTGTTATACAGGTAAATAACAGTCCATGAGATTAATTCAACATTTTTTTAAAATTAACTTCTTTCAAAATACTTAAATATAAAATAATTTTCTAAAAAGCACCAAGCTATCAGTGCAGTCGTTACCACAGAAAACTTATTGTTTGTGACCTTAGGAACAGACTTTAAAACTGTTTCTGAAATCCTTTCCTGTCTCTCCTCTATATTCCAGTTTTTGCATTTCTAAGTTTCCCTAAATGTATGAATATATTCAAGCTCTTATAAAGTCACATAGACAGGTATCAGCAGCTTTTAGTTATTTACCTGAATATCAGACAATGACTGGGCACGCTTAGTTCTTAATAACCAGACTTCTAGAAATTCTACGTATTGCTGGGATTTTTTTATTGTTATTTTTATTTTTCTTGTGGTGTGGGTTTTTTTTTATTTTATTCTTCCATCATATCTAAAAAACATTGTGGCTTTCCCATTACGAAGTCAATTTCATGCACTTTTTAAGTGTAAGGAGGGAAACAATGAGAGTGAGAAGGTTGAGAACAACAAAGTGAACATGCCCTCCCTATCTTCATTTTGGCTATTATAAACTATTCAGGAAAACATCCAGATATTTTTCTTGATAGGTGGACAGTCCCTTGTTTGGTATATGGTCATAGAATCATAGAATGTCCTGAGTTGGAAGGGACCCACAAGGATTATCAAGTCCAACTCCTGTCCCTGCATGTGACAACCCTACAGTTCACACCATGAGTCTGAGGGCATTGTCTACTCTTTTCTTGGATACTGCCAGGCTTGGGGCTGTGACACCTCTCTAGGGAGCCTGACTAACTCTCTAGGAAGCTAGAAGTGTCTGTGACCACCACAGACTTTTCAGTTTGCCTTCCCAGACCAAGCCAAGCTGTGATACAAGAGCTTTGGTCCTCCTTGTCTCCCATGGAAAGCCAGAAATGGCATTATCACCATCAACCTTCTGTGGGATACAAAGAAAACTTGTAAGGCAGTGATTGCATCCTGCTGTGTAGGCTTTGAACTGCCCTGGTGAAAAGGCTGAGCAGCAGATTGTGGTACAGAAGAAAAAGCTCCCACGTAAAGACAGCTTCGAAGACACATGAGAGAACTTGGCTGACTGTGACCTCACCTATGCAAGTGGGTGTATTGTTAGAAGAAACCAGATGGAAAGCAGGTGAAACCAGCAAAGTTGCAACAAAATTGTCCAAACTCAGCTAAGAAATATGCATTAAGTGTGCTTGCACAGGGGATTCACATGAACAAATACTCAAAAGTGGATGACAACACGACACCTCATGGCCAATCCAATAGGTTGTTTAGACTGTAAAAAAAAGAATATGAGTAGCCTTAAGATTGCATATAAAGAATTAGGAATTGCAACCAAGCCAAGAGGCACCTTTATGGCCAGCAATTAAAAGGGGGTTTAGCTCATGTGTACATCTGCTGTTTTCTTTCCTGTACTCACACACGAACTAGAAGAGAAGTGCAAGCAAATCCATTTCAGTAAAAGTTCAGGTCAACATTTAAACAGTCAAAACTCTGACATATTGCACTGGTCACTACCCTGATATTTCAGTTTGGTTTAGACAGTGGGGGCATGGTCATTCCACTTCCACAGAAGGAGAACAATCCGTAGAGAAACAGAAAGAAAGATCTATGCAAATAATAGACACTTTGGTTCAGTGGCTGAGCCAGAAATGTTGCAGGTTGAAGAAGGAAAATATTGCAGTTATATTTGAGCTTCTGTTTCAGATTGAGTGGGAATATTTGCTTTTATGGGGAGAATGTTCCAATAACTAACTTCAGGATTTAAAAGCAGCTTAGAAGCAAATACATACTTAAGTTGAAATATTGCCTTTTGAAAACATGAAAGGAAAAAAATCTGATTGTTCTGACTGCTCATCCACTTGTTGTTCTTTAGATTTATTTTAGCAATAAAATTGCTAAAACTATTCCCAAATTCACAAAGATGTCTCCTTAACTTTGCACTTCCTGAGAAATGTATTAATTCCAACTGTCTTTGCTCAGGTCTACCTAATATTGCTTCTGGAGTCAGAAGTTAGTTGGGTGAGTCATTCACAGTCTAAAAGATCAGAGTGACTCTATTTCCTTCCATTGTCACAGTAGCTGAATTCAGTGACATAGCATGTAATGTCACGTATTACTGAAATGGGTTTATAGAGATGTGTTCCTAAATATTTGTGACATTATCCCATTTTGCAACATGCACTTTTTTCTGCATTTGCACTGTAATTATCTGTGGTCAATAAGTCAAACTATTTTTCCCAAGTTCCCACTGTGATTTTTATCATCTACTGTCTCTTGCAGCTATGAAATGCCTATGAGTAAGTGCTAAATGTTCACTGTTTCAGAAGGAAAATATTTTCATTGAAGCAGATGCTTCTCAGATTCTTTAGGAGCCTAAAACACTGCCTGAAAGTGTTGCTACTCCCTACAGTGTAAATAAAAGCTTTACAAACCAACAGTTTCCTTGAAATGAATATGACCACCAGTATTACTTTCTGTGCAACACAGGAAAATAAAATTATCTTTTATATGAAATGAGTAATCAGTGTTCGAGGAGATTTATTCCTTCAAATTAAATGTTCTGTTGCAATCATAAAAATGGCTCCAATGTTCATTAGTTTGTTTATGTGGATGCCTGAGTAATTGCTTCCATCACATCAACGTTCCTACTACGGCTTTGATGTATCAGTGTCTGAGGACGTACTAGAATGTGAGACCCTATCAGTAATACTTAGAAAATTTCAATGAGATTAAACCTATGAACTAATCATTCACTGCAATGACATTAATTATACATCACATTCTTGTGACATATAACTGTGATTCATCTCTGCTATGAATACTAGCTGCTTACAAGTTGCAATCCATTAAAACAATGTATCTCTCACACAAAGCTATAATATTTAATTAACTGAAAAATGAGTCTGCATTTTTTTACAGAAATAAGCATAAGTGACACAAAACATAACAAAAATTAAATGGAAGCTCGAATTATGAAGCAGAGAGCCAAAACACCTTATTGTTTAGAAAGAAAAAGGCTTAGAGTATAAAGGCAATAATGAAATAGGATAGTAAGTTTTGTCACTGTTTATGTTGGTAGTTCTACTGAGACTGTTGACCACAATATTAGCTAGTGATCCTCTGTCAGACACACTACATTAATAACCTGTTTCAACTCCTTAAAAAATACTCGTAGTAAACATATTAAAACATCAGAAACAGCTCTATTTTATAAACTGAAATGTTTACTTCAGTGTCATCACCGTAACTCAGTTATCAGACTCAGACTCCTTTCTTTGTAGACACCTTATTCAGTTTAAATGAGAAAGCTTTCAGACCCTTAAAGGCAACAGTCTTGGACTGTGAAGGAAAATGACGTTTGTACCTACTTACACTGCATTGCTGAATGTTATGATTCTGTTACTATATTACAGATCAGCAAATAAGAGCTCATGCAGAGGTTTGAGTATAAGTTTCTGTTTTACTCTAGGAAACCTGTAGGTGACTTTCTGGTTTTTTTCCTCCTTTTTTATTTTACCTTTAATTAGTGTTTTCTCCAAGTTACCAGTAAAAGATGCTAAAACCAGTTGTAAAAGCAACAGAGGAATTTCCTGCCTGGACTGTTCTAGGGTCAGTATAGATGCACATTAATTGTAAGTTAACAACCCTAGTCCTTAGAAGTCTGGGGCTTGATCCAAAGCTCACTGACGTCAATGGGAACCTTTCCACTGCCTCCATTTTGGCTCAGGTCCTAAATTTCTGTGGCGAAATATAATGCTGTGAACTAAGCTGTCACAAAAAAATGTGCTGCAGCTCTTCAAATCTCAAAATAGTAAAGTGTGCATGGAATTTGCAGTAAGAATTGTATTGCTGTTGTTCTCAGATGCTCAAGCAGAAAGAATACTGCAGATTTTACCTACAAATTAGTGGCCTTCCTCTATAGAATAAGATGATCTATCTTGGTCATGTAAGTTCCATATAGGAAGGACAAATTCGCTTTAAAGCCGTGCCATGACAGTGCTTCTCAGGCAATTCTAATGAGATTAAGAACATTGAAAAAGTGGTGAAATAACTCTTATGCTTCTCAATGGTAAATCGAGTACAAGAATTAAAGCCAAAAGTTTCTCTTTTTAGTTGCTGTAGAGTCATTTCTTAAAAGTGAAGTGAAATTTTTCCCTCGCTGTTTCTGAGTAAAATAACTCATGAGGTCAGAGAATTGAAGGATAGCATGGATTATTAGGAGATTAACTTTCTCAATAGTATACGGTTTTATATAGAAATGCCTGCTTGTTGTTATTTTGTTAATTGGAACTTTTTAATGACTCATCTGAATCTGTGTTCAAAGTAACGAGGCTCAGTGCGTCAGCTTGCTACATGAAGTCTAACATGTCTTCGCTGTTGCATAAGTAAGCATTAATTAATAGGAACTGTTCTGTATTAAAAGATTAAATAGGAATACAGCGAAAAGGTCATTAAAGACAATTATACCTCAGATAATATACATAATGATAACTTGTTAGTATTTTAACATGGAGCTTATAAAAAATGTAACCAACTTATCTGACTCCATGATTATGCTTGTATATTGTATATATCTGGCTTTCAGGAAAGATAGAACAGTTATTAAAACTTGGAAATGAAGTCTCGTGGGATGAAAAAGCTTTAGGTGAGACATTCTCATCTGACATGATGGTAGTTTCAACAGACCTGTACTAAAGCTAGATCTGCCAATGGGTATGAGTTTTGTCACGTTTCTTTCCACTTTGGAATTGCTGCATTTTAGAGTCAGTGAGTAACTAAAATATGATGCCTACCATAGTTAAGAAACTTGCTATTCTCTGGGTTGGTAAAGAATTATTTCAAGAACTTCAAGCATTGTTTTATTGATGGGAATGTTACCTAATATAATTTAGCAAAATGGGAAAGCTAGCACTGAAAATGAACAAAGTTACACAATGGCTTTGGGGAAACAAAAGGTGTATTTACTAAAAAAAAATTCTGGTCTCTCAGAGATTTCTATGTGATTTTAGGAATCTGACATAAAGCTCAATTTTTCTATGTATAGAGACAAGTGGAGTGCAAGGGCAAAACATGACACATTATAAGCTGACATCATTCTATATACAGGCTGTGAATCGTGAGGTACTATATGAACCAGTTTAATTAAAATTCATTATTCTTTTCTCACCCTACAATGTAAGAAACTGTAGTGTTTCAGAGCATGATTCACTCACTTTCTGCATGAAGATAAACCAAAAACACAGGGTTTAGTAAAAAGATCAATAGTAACAAATAAGGAGACAGTGCCCCTGAGAAAAGATAAAATGATTTCTCATCTATTTCCTGTGAATATTCCTTTTTTAAAAAAAAAAAAAAAATCTGTTTTATAGAGCCAGTTTTTTTGCAAGACTGTTCATTCACAAGCTGTGCAAGCTATATATAGCAGTGTTTACTGCTACAGTAACACCTCAGCAAGCACTTTTTTCTTTGCACATCTAAGCCTGTCTAGCCCATTTTAGACTAGAAATAGCTCTGCTGCAGCTGCTGAACGTGACCAATTCATCTCCCACGCACTCTGCTCAGAAGTGCAAGCTCTTTCTGGAGAATTTCCCTGAGATTGCAAGCATCAGTGCCTAAGAAATAGGACCACAGTATCTCAGAGAAGGATGTCATGGATAAAGCAGAAAGGGGATTTTGGATATGAAATATTTAAATGGGTACGGAACTTTGCTTCCATCAAATACCACAAAACAATAACTAGTGTATCTAGTTGCTAACGGGAACAATGTAAATACAGGATTATGTCTTTCAGACAAGGTCCAGAAACACTTCAGCATCTGTGGTTTTAGAGCAGATTCACAGAAGTCTATTTTCAGAAAGAGTATCTTTCAGTGGCTGTTTCTCATTTTGTCAGTGAGAGGAATTTTAGGGGTCCAAGGTGTTGCAGTAAAAAGGGGGAGAAAAAAAATCCCTACAGCATTGTTTCTTTACATAAGAAAGTTAAGCCTTATGTAAAGCAAACAAAAAGTCCTGCCCAAAAAAACTTAGAGGAGTAATCACAGTTTACAAGTCAGGAATTTCGTTAAGTTGATTTAGTCGAAGGACTACACGATTAACTTTTTTTTTCACTTGTTCTCAATTTGTGCAAGAACAATAAGCTCTAAAACTAAGGTTTAAAACTAAGTTTTGAAAAACTTGAAAAAGTGCTTTTTAAATTATGGGTTAAGTTTACTGGCAAACCCATAGGCATTAAGGATTCCCTTTTCCCCTGAGAGAAGATAAACTCAACCTCATGCTGAGTTCACTCTGTTCCTAACCAGTACAAGTGCATTGGCTTGTGTTTGTTTAATCCTGATTTAGGTGGATATCTGCAAGATTATGTTTTTGTCCCTAACAAATACAACTGCAGGTAAATCTAAAGCTTTAATTTAGAAAAGTAAACATTAAATTTAAAGCATGGATATAACAATTATGGATTCTGTAGATGTGCAGTAATGGTCTGTGACTCTATAGATAATCAAATATGACAATCCTCAACTTTTAAATTAAATATGCAGCATTGAAGATACAGTATATTGATTCACATTCTCAGGGCTCTGTAACTGAAACTACAGGAAAATCACAGCTGATTGTTTGAGGGCTTTTTGCTTTCAAGCTAGCTGCCAGCATACAAAATCAGCTCTTGATTACTCGGCTTGATGTTCCACTTGTTTTTAATCTTTCAATACACAGCAGTATAGATGCAAAGTAATGTGGGGAAAGTGCTTCGGTGATTTATTCTGTGTTCTGAAATGTGAGGTTAAAAAGAATTACAGGAAACATTTACCTATTTTATGGAATGATGGAGTATTTTTAAAACTAAAATTTTTTTGAGAAGATAGCAATATTGTATATGTCAGTGTTGCTTTAATTCCCAAAGAACTAAATATAAGAATATTATTTTCCTTGTAATGACTTTTATTCTATATATGAACTCAATCTATAAACACTAATGTAAGTCCTTTCTGGACATTCTTGATGGATGAGATTGGCAGTACATTGAAAATTTCTTGTGTATGATAGGGGATGAACTAATACAATAAAACTCAGGTAGCTTCATTTTACAATGGGAGGTTCTAAATTTTCAGCCCCGTAGTTTTTTATTTGCAGACTGAGACTGCCTAGTAGTCTTACTGAATACCAGAGTCAATCCGTTGGAAAGGGACTTTTGCATTTTCACCCAAAACTAACAGCCCAGATATGATGGTAGTTTGGATATGTGACTGGAATGTCTTGGTGGCATTTTGAGCATTACACACAAAATTCTGTCCACACATTTTAAACAAATTTGTTCATCTGCTTAACTTTCTTAAAAATATATTCTCAAGCCTTGTTTCACTATTGAGTTCTGGTCAAGGTCTGAAAGGATAGTGTTTTTAGAAACCTTTTTTATGTAATTGAAAACTGTTAGGGAAGGTCAGGTTTCTGTAAAGCAATGTAATTCTAATGTAGGAACATTTTCTTTGCTTACCAGTGTGACTTTTCCTAATGAAATCTGAGATTCACCAGGTGATAGAAGCTTAATACGAGCTGAAGATAACTGGATAGATTTTTAAAAAGAATTTCAAGAGTTAGCATGAAAAGGAAAAAAAGTAATAAAATACTGAATCTTTACAAGCGGAAGGTAAACCTGAACCAAACATAAATTTCAAATACTTTTGTGGTGCGAATCAAATGTTTCACACAGTGTTTTAAACATTAGGAGATAGACCATGATAGAAGTGAAAGGCTCGGTATGTCCTGAGTCATCCAGTGTTCTATCACGAGCTTGAAGTGATGAAACGTGGCAAGACCTGAATCTCGACGCCCGGCAGTGCAGCGTTTCAAGGGCTCATTTGTTACTGTCCATGGTGCTGTTTGACAGCTGCTGAAAATATTATAAACCAGGAGACCTGTAATTGTCAGTGTCATGAACAGTCCTTCTCGTTTCCATTAATATATTATGACATTGATTTTCAAATACATAGTATGTTTCCATCACAATATGTCAGTGCCTTGCTCTTATTTTTTTTTTTTCATGTCAAGCATACTTCCAGGCACAACATTAATTTCTGTATATTCAAAACACTGTTTCTTTAGGAAAATGTCTACAGTATTATTTAAGGCAACATTTGAATGCTTTTAAGTGGAACTATTAAAACCAAATGTAGGACTCGAAGTAGATGTTCTGATCTTTAGAAAATAGTACATCACTCCTGAACAATAATCAGATGCCTTTGAAGGAGAAGGCAAGAGGAGAGGGAACATGGGTGTTTGGAAGGGAGTTAAGTAAATGGAGAGTGAAAATTAAGATGGAGATAAGCACAGGAGAAAGCATAAGAAAAGGGGGAAAGGCAATAAAAAATAAAATGTAAAGTTGAAAACAGAATAATAAAGTGCTAGTATAACAAAAAAAAGAAAACAAGAAATGGCACTCCTGAGCCTAAGAAGTGCCAGATTCTGCTAGTTCTAATTCATTTTTTTTCTGTAGCATCAATCTCATTATCTCTTCAGCCATATCACCTGCTGATACTACCTCTCAGCACCATGTTTTACTTGATAATTCTGTTTCTCTTAATTGTCTTCCTAGTCCTTTCTACCAGCTGTTTCCCTCTGACAGGTTAGCTCTTCATTAGGACTTCTCACCATGTGACAAACACGGGTACACAAATATACTTATGTAAACACTGGACTTAAACTGAGTGTGGGAATGTTGGTTGTATACACCAGTCACCATTCTCACTCTCTCTCAAGATGAGAGCTCATGTTCAGAAACTTCCAGAGCGAAATAGGTATGTTGTACAGGGGGGCTGGTATGTAGTGCTTTGGGGAATGCTTTCTTGCTGCCTATCTGCTTTGCTGCCAGCATGGCAGTTGTAGTAAGTTACTTCTGATTTCCTTCGAACACTGTCAGAAAGAGAGGAAACCTTACACCTGAAGGACTTTCCCAAACCCAGTCAGATAATGAGACTTCAGGACAAACTTCTGCTGACTTGTCACAGAATCACAGAATGTTAGGGATTGGAAGTGACCTCAAAAGATCATCCAGTCCAATCCCCCTGCCAAAGCAGGAACACCTAGATAAGGCTACACAGGAAGGCACCCAGGTGAGTTTTGAATGTCTCCAGAGAAGGAGACTCCACAACCTCCCTGGGCAGCCTGTTCCAGTGTTCTGTTACCTTTACTGAGATGAAATTTCTTCTCAAATTTAAGTGGAACCTCTTGTGTTCCAGCTTGAACCCACTACCCCTTGTCTTACTGTTGGTTGTCACTGAGAAGAGCCTAGCTCCATCCTCGTGACACTCACCCTTTACATATTTATAAACATTAATGAGGTCACCCCTTAGTCTCCTCTT